>JWHW01027099.1:31887-41888 GCA_000931545.1 Papilio glaucus
GAGTTTGTATTACCATACTGAAACAGAAAAACATGTTATATGCAATATTATAAGACAAAAAATAGCAGAGTGGTAGAAAAGTGAAGACTCGAAAGCGTTCCAATTGGGACGCGTTTTCTTACATTTACGTTTAAGTGACACAACACTGTCTTTTCTATCATTATTCTAATTACGCTCTTTTTACACAATTTGGAGTCGGTGTCAGCTGTGTTTGGTATCATATTTAGTGGAACATGTTTATAGGCGAAGCCGGGGCGGGTCTTTATTATTGTATAAAGTTCATTTGTAAAATGTTTTCTTAAGGCATCCATCCAGCATCGTATATTGGTATTTCCTTAGCTGACCCTGACACCGACTCCAAAAATAAATATGATTAAGAATTTATTCTTATGTTTAATTGCGTAAAATTATTTTATACTTTTAAGTGCACTTCTTGTTTTTGAATATAGATTTTTTGAAGTCGGTTTTGTTTTTGTTTAAAAGTTTTTTTTCTCGATTTTTGGTGAATTTAATTTATATGGGGCTTTTGAAATCACTTGCGCGAAGTTTTTACTTACTTTGTACTAATGTTTAAACTTTTGATATCTTCTAAACTATTGGTCAGAATGATATAGTTCAAGGATCAATTATAATCTACATTAAATTCTCTTGATAACTAAGACATTTAAATGGATAAAGATTCATACCGAACACGAAAAATCGCGTAATAATAAATATCGAGTGCGTTTTAATTAATGTTTCCTTAGATAAAAGTGGTTATTGTGAGACAACTATAGGAGATAGATATATGTCATCTCGGACTTTTATTTAGCTTATATAAAGAGCTACAAATATTTTATACATTATTTTAATGTAAGTCCCATAGTTTAGCATACCTAAGCCAAGAAAGTAATATTCAACGTTGTCATATTATGCATTATTAAGAATAACTCAAAAACTACCAGTCGAATCTTGACTAAAAAAAGGACCAATCGACAAACATTAGCTCTTGAACAAAAAAAGAATCATTGAAATCGGTTCACCAGGACCTGAGTTCTTAGGTAATAAACATAAAAAAAACATACACACCAATTGATAACCTCCTCCTTTTTGAAGTCGGTTAAAAATAAAGGTCAGATGAAAAGTTGATTCTGTCGCTAGAATTGTTTCTATGTCTGACAAAACGTGTTCTTGTTTCTTCCGAACGCGAATATTTCTAAGTGACCTCATTCCGGCTCCAGCTACTAGAATTACTACACGCAACGTGTTCGGATTGCTGATGTAAAAATTTCACTGTGAGCGACCTTGACCGTGCCGACTGTGTTTATTTTGTGAGCAGTCTGAGTAACGTTATGAAACGCGTTAAGTAAATCATTGCGTGGTGAGAATGCACACGGAAGATTATTATTTTTAAATTAAAACCGTACACGTTTATTTTTTTGTTACATATGACTAATACAGAATTATTTTGTATGTTCTTGTACGACTTAAAAATAAAACGTAGCTGGAAATTAAATAAATATGAGCTCACGCCCGTAAACCAGAGAGGTAGGCAGAGATCACTGACTTCCATTTCACGCGATCTTGGCTCACCTATCTCGCTTCTACTATATCTATACATTTACGTATTCAAAATTGAATTTTCAGATTCTTTGAGCCAATTGGAGTAGAGGCACTATCCCTAATGCATTTTTTTTGTTCTAAATTCAGCTTACGTGTAAGTTATAACGAGATTTTTGTCTAAATTATTTAAATAATGAATATACATAACAAATATATGTATAATTGAATACAATTTGGACAAATTTGTGGACAGCGCTTGCCTAAGCCTTTAATTAATAAGCGAAGCGATTCGCGATTCCATTGTTTCCCAACCCGCAGGCGTCGCGAGCGCATTAGTAGTCCCGACCTGATCGGCCTTCAGTTTCGACGTGAATGCCTAAGTAGACATTTGGGAGCTATGCCATATAGAAAGGTTGGACATGCGAGCATGCAAAAACTACCATTAAATGGCGTCACATTCCCGAAAGTGAAATAAAATCGAATGTTGAGGGATCTTAGAAAGAGTAACATGGTAAATGGTAATTTATGTTACAATGGAAATCCTCTGCCTACCCTTCTTGGTAAATGCTGTTAGTGCTTATTTTAGCTGTTAGTGCTATATATGCACGATTATTACATCAAACTAATGCAATACCTGGTGCATCATTTCATTTTATTTCGAGCTGTCTAGCTTTTAATGTAGTATACTCAAACACCTAGCCTACAGTCATAATGCAATGAACTAAAACTCCTTTATATTCCCATGGTACGAAAATAACTAATTATTATAGACAAACACGAGAAGTCTTCTGCCTGCCTGCTGCTATTACCACTTTTGTATGTGGTGTCGGCACAGTACGACCGTAGTCCATATCGTTTTGGCTATAGTTTTTAACGGCCGGCCGCTTGCCTGACGCCATCCTTACTTGGGCATGTCTATGAAATGTTAGTAGATTATCGAAATAATTTTTTAAACTATTCTCAACCAAATTTAAGCTTGGTTGGAAGTCCGTTAACCATTAGGGTATTGGTGCTAGACAAACACGAGAAGTATAACAGGTTTTTGTTTAGGTATTTATTCGTACAATAACACATAACATTTTTATAACGATACGTGTCTAGATTCTAGACCTATTTATTAAAAAATAAAAATATTTAGTTTCTTTGTAAATATTTTTTCTATAATATTTTTATAAGCGTGTAGGCATTATTTCTCACCAAAAAACACTAGTAGCTGTAACGATACGAATGCATAGTGGACTTCCCGTTTATTACGTAGCCAAGGTCAAATAAGGGTCAATTTACTGCCAGATGTGAAACCGGTCACTACTCATGCAGACCAAAATACAGGTTTTATTTGACATTTTTTTTTTCTTTTTGGTTTGAAAAGTGATATCAATAGTTTACTAATCTAAGCATCACTATTTTTATTATTATGATATAACCTAAGCTGGTTCATGTTTTTTGTTTTAAAAATCATAAAAAACTTAACGGAGCTTGTATCAAATTCAGATTGACGAGTATATTTGAAACTCTGACACAAAGAGATACATTTTTGTCCCTTTTACCGAATAATGTGTTTATTCGGTAAAAAGGACAAAAAATGTATCTCTTCATTTGTTTGGTATTGACACTAATAATATCAAATTTAGCAGACCATCTTGTATTTAGGATACCATTTTGCTTTAGGGTAACCTAACGATTTGTAGGTAAATCATACCAACACAAGAAACCGGTTGGTTTAACCAACCAACCAAATATGAAAGTGCTACTAGAGAAAATGGCTCGGTACATATCGCCAACTAACAATCAGATAATATCGTTGTACTTAAAATCTCGTAAGCTAAGCTAACAATAATATTATCTAAGGCCAAAAAAAACATACCTAAGCTTAATATACTATCTGATCAAAATCTTATTAAAATATTTTGTGAAAATTAGGCAAATGGCAATACATCTGGCAACACAACAACATGAGTCACAGTTATGTCGATTCGGACAGTAGTGTGCAAGCATCGAGTTCGTTACCGGCAGTGGTATTGACCCAAATTGTGTAACACACATTATTTTAAACATATTAGTCCATATTGATTCTTTAAGGAAGCGGAAATTTTATTTGATTTGTTTATTAATTAGTTTTGTTTATTATATAAATTAATTATACAGACTGTTCCGTATTCACATAATTAAATAGAGAACAATCTAAATACGATGCATAATTTTTAGATTCGTTCAAAGGGAAAACTAAAACTATTATAACACTGATCTATGTTCTTACAAGCTTCGTTACTAAGATTGAACAAGAACATAGTATCATCAACTAAAAAGAAGTCCACCGTTGGACGTAAGCATGTTCCACGTAAATCGGCCCTCGCCGCTCTTATCCAGCGGAGTCCTATAATCTTGATCGGATCATCGGCATGTTTGATCTAACTATGCTGCGTCGTCCTTTACGTGGCCGTCATCTTAAAACATTTTGGCCCCGTCGGCCATCCATTGCACGAGCAATGTGAATTTTTGTAATCCATCTCCCGGTCTATGATTAATTATTGAATTGTTGGAAGAAGTCTCTAATCATAATATTTACACAAATAAAGATACACTCACAGCCAAATTAGGAAAATGTCCGTATAAGGACATTAAAAAAACAGAAAGTATCTCTTTATCACAAAATAGAGTTACCCTCCCAAATGTTAAGGGATATGCAGACGCCGACGACTGTATTAAATGTAACAAGGGTTAAAAGGAATGTTTATGCTAATACATACCAAAATAAATAGCCCAAACATTATTCATACGTGTTTTACGACGCCTACGGACGGTTGGGAAGCGATGTATTTTACTCGATTTGAAATCACCACGAGATTTGTATTTGAATTTTTATTAAGAAGTTTGATAGGAAGATCACTTATAATGAAGTACTTTTCAATTCCACTAAATGTTTCATGATTACTATTGAGTAGACCAGTACGTTGAAGATCTAGTTTTGAATACACGACTTATTTGTGTTGGGATATAAATATTTGTCTTTAGGATTACTGGAATATTGCAGGTTCTTAGTAAAGAATTTAAAATCGTTAGTTGAGTAGCTAAAAATAGATGTTATGATTATACCACAAATAATATTAATTGCAACAACTTACTAACTTAACTTTTCGCAAATTTGGTTGGTACTCTTCTGATAAACAATCTTTCGTTAGTAGTATTAAGAATATAAATTGCAATACAAACAAAATTGTTACCTTTTATTTTCCCTAAAGCAGTTGTCTAGTAGAAGCAAGATAGTTCTGATAATGAAATTCTTTGTACGGCTAAGAGATGTTGCAACCGCTACAATGTAGAAAGCTATGAAGCAAGCATGAAACAGAACAGTGCAAGGAAAGATTCGCCTGTAGTAAAAGACGATTACGATCGAATCTTCAAAAAGTTTAAAAGTTCACTGTCTTTTTGAAATTTAGGAAAATATATTCACTACGAAGTGTCCAATTACTTTTGTATTTACTCCTAAAACAAAATAATTTGGATAATACCTATTTACTTTTAACCGACTTCAAAAAGGAGGAGGTTATCAATTCGTCTGTATGTTTTTTTTTATGTTTGTTACCTTAGAACTCCGCTCCTGGTGAACCGATTACGATGATTCTTTTTTTGTTCGAGAGCTAAATGCTTGTCGATTGGTTCCATTTTTTTTAGTCAAGATCCGACCGGTATTTTTTGAGTTATTCTTAATAATGCATAATTATGACAAGGCTAAATTTTACTTTTTGGTTTACGTAGGCTAAACTAAGACTTACATTAAAATGATGCAGGAAATAATTGTAGCTCTTTACATAAGCTAAATAAAAGTCCGGGATGACATATATCTATCTTCTATGGTTGCCTCACAATAACCATTTTTTTCTTAGAAAACATTAATTAAACGCATACGCCACTTACTAAACGATTTTTCGTTTTCGGTATGAATCCATATCTTTTTAAATGTGTTAAATATCAAGGGAATTTAATGTAGATTATAATTGTCTTTTCAACTATTTCATTCTGACCAATAGTTTAGAAGATATCAAAAGTTTGAACTACAAAGTAAGTAAAAACTTCGCGCAAGTGATTTTAAAAGCCGCGCAGTAGACGGCCGAGCTTAGCGATGTGTTACTATGTACTTTTGTTTATAATCTTTCTTTGATTGAATATTGGTTGTTATCATGTATTCACATATAAATTTGATCAAGATCTAACCAGTTGTTTTTGAGTTATTGTTAATAAAACGTATTTAATTGACTTTATATTGGCATGTGTTAAATTTCGGTACGGATTAAATTATATTTGTAAATGTTTATTTTCAAGTGAATTACTTTTACCTTGTTGTAAGGCATTGAAAATTCATTCGAAGTTCCTTCTTTCTTAGCTATCAAAATTAGCCCATTATACTGTATCCTTTGTCATTGTGTTTCTCATCGTTTTTGAAGTCTTAGACCTTGTTAATCACACTGTATAATAGTGCTGAAGGAACTGATTACCATCAGATTAGACACACCGTATTTGCATAGCTCCTTAAACGATATAACGTAGATTATTTTTGGTGCGTCCGTGTGTACAAGGCAGTGAATATCGTCATAGCCGTGTCCATGTTAGTTAGCACTAATGCGCGCCCGCCGGTATGCACGTTATGGTCTTTAGCTGGGAATGTTTTTGGTATGTGCATTTAATAGTTGATATGCTAAACGCGTGCGGCATAGTCATTGTCTGGCGTGGATGGTTCTGGAACATGGTGTTCGTTGATTCGTAAATGAATTGTAGATATGTTATTATTTAAGTTCATTTATCCGTGTTATTTAGCTTATGAAGCCAGTCTAAATCTCTACCAATAAATTATGGATGAAATGGAGGTGATCGTAGTTTATGCTCCGTTTTAATTTCTAAATATAACGGGTATGTTATTGTTCATTAGTACCCATATACGAAAATAGATTTACTTAGATTCTTTTTGATATACACATATTAAAAATGAATTGCATGTATATAAATTCGTTCATTTGTAACATATTAAGTATCTGGAGGAGATATTCCCTGAACCAAACGCAATGGCGAATCGTACCATCGCACGAGTTGTTGCGCAATACACAATTTTAGGTATCAGTGGGATATAAAGGGGTGCGGCGGCGGGGCATACTCCTGCACATGTTCACACCCGCAATTGGCTTACTGGTACTGGGCTCTATGTGTGAGTTACATCCGTTCGCGTGCGTTCCTGTCAATTTATCTTACCTGGGCAACCGGTCGCTCGTAGCTAACCTCCGAGCAGTCATCAAGTTTGCATCACACTAAACTGCGAGCAGTACTAAAAATTACGCGACCCAGGTAAGTCAGGCGTTTCTCGTGGCACAAATTAAAAGTCTTCCTGATTTTAATTTCTTTATGTAAATTACAGGGCTCTTATAAAGGCACAATGACATTACATGGCTTATGTCATGCGGTACAAGCTGAACCTGTTACCTTTTGATCTCTTTAAATGTGAATTAATGCTTACTCTATGTTTTACAATATTTGTTTAAGACAACGAGATTTAATTACTTTTTTTTATTTATTTACATATAAGTAACGACGGTAGTGACAATAAAGATAAGATAAGTGTACAAATATCAACATTTTATAAGAAAGTTATTATTGTATCTTGAATATTCATGCATAACTAAATAAAACATTTAAATAATAATAGTGATGCCATATAATTAATTTCAATTTAACTACTACCTGCTTATTATAAATGAAAAAAGTGAACTTAAAGTTTGGTATAAAAAAATGTATTCACAAACTAACTAGATTCAAAAACAATATAACTGTTACTATTACCGTTTTCTTCCTGTGGATTTTGAATTCTAGAAAGAATTTAAAGAGAGATTGAAGGTCATTGTGTGTAGGTAGCATACTATATAAAATAACTGTTATTTTAATTTAAGCATTAATTAAAATAAAAGTTATTCTGTTTAAAAAAAGCATTTGAAACGATTTCGTTGATTGAACTCTAATAAAATTGGCATTAGTCGACATAACATCATTTTTCGTATGTATCTTTGGTTTAACTTAATGTCCTGAACCTTGTTTATTAGTGATTTGCAAAAATAACTTGGGTATTTTGAACATTATTTTAAATATCTATCTACAAAATTTACATAATTAATTTTGTGCGAAAATAATTATGGCCCTTGATTTGTTACGAATCTTTATGCAGTGGTAAAACCCAGTTGCATAATTACAGACAGTAAAACTAATAAATCTACTTAAGAAATAAAGATATAAGAATTAAAAAAAGTTTAAATTAAGAAATCAAAAACATCTTTGAAGATATAATATATTAAAATATGTACATGTCACCGACCGATTGTAAGGGCAGGCACTTTCTAATCAGGCTAAGCAAATTCTAAAAGGTCGGCACATTGTCTGTTTTACGAATTATTGAGAATGTGCCGTTTCTTTTTTAGGCATTTTACAAAGAGGCAAAGGTAAAAAAATGTATTTGTCTACAAAACGAATTTGAGCGCTGATTGGTCGAAACTTGAGACCCGCTTTTTTGATTCGTTGCCAGTCATCCTTTAGTCAGTCGCTAAACGTAAACAAGTAAATGTGATTTTATTTTCCATTTTTACCGTAGCATTAGTAACTATTTAATTAATTACACAAGTCATTCATTTTCTTACAGGTTATGGACAGTAAAAAATAATCAAAAGAATTTTCACCTTTATCAACTAAGTATACACGTCACAAACAATATTACACAGGTTTCTTAAACATTTTAAATTATTGAAACAAAAAATATATCGTTGAATTCACTAATAATTATATTTCATTGTCTTCAATTCTCACTCTTGGCAAAATAAATAACAGGTTTAATTTTAGTTCAGTATGTAAATTTAAATAACAATTTTAGTGACTAATTGTACGAAAACAATTGAAAATAACTTCACAAGAACATTTTGTTTGTTTACGTTTAGCAACAGCTTGCCAGCAAAAGAAAAGAAGTGGTGCTGGATACTAGTTTTGACCAATCATGGCGACGTTTCGTGTTGTCGAACGACCATCATATCACATCATTTTTATCATATTCACAATATGCGTACCGTACTTCATCCAATGTCTTCGCCCCAGTATAAAGTGACTGGAAATGAAACGGCATATTATCAATAATTCGCTTAACTGCGAATTTGCCGACCGTTTAGTATTTGCCTAGCCCAATTATAAAGTGTCTACTCTGGCAATCGGTCGCTGACATATACATAAGAAAGATTTATAAAAAAAGTAAAGAAATGTGTGGATAAAAAGCGGTTTTGTAACTATAATTGAGAAAGGTAGATACTTCGGTGGTTCGGGCATTTTTAAAGAGTTGAATGAAAAGAGAGTAACTAAACAAATTTATGTTGCAAAATTAAGTGGCAGCGTTGGCAGGGGACGTCCTAGGAGAACTTATATCGATCGGATTAGTGACTTACTAAAAAGGGCGATATAAAGAGTACCCGTAAGAGTACGCGTAGATGTATGTGCCAGAATCGCACCAAATGGAAATGATCTCTGCGTATCTGGATTACGGGCGTGAACACATATTTATTTTATTCCTAGAAAGATTTATAATATCGTTCTTGCATTAATATCTTCTATAAGGGAATAATATTATGTAGCTTATTGTTAATGCTTAGCTACTGCTACAAATATCTAGATAGATCCCTATAGATATTTTAAGAAGACACATAGAAACAGAAGGTAAAGATTAGACAGCGTACTATAAAATTTAAAAAATAAACATTGATGATGGATAGAGAAGTCGTCCGCTTTGAAGTTCACCATAGGCATGATATTTTAGTTAAACGTGGTATTATCTATTAACAGAGACCCGGCTAGTCCGATCACATGTGTTCTCCATATTCCACTACGCATCAGAAACGTGGGCCATGAGAAGGAGTGAGAAACAGAGGGATGTGGTGCTGAAGGAGAATATTGGGAATACCCTGGACCGCATTCCAAACTAATGTTTTAATCCTCGCGGAAGTCTCGAAGAAGAAGAATCAAACAGAACCTGTCCTCGATGTTTCAGGCTCGCATTTTAACTTACTTCAGTCACGTGTGTAGACGGAATGATGCGCCTATTAAGCGTTTCGTAGTGCAGGTAAAAGTGGAGGGCATCAGGCCACGAGGTAGATCACAACCAGATCAGATCAGCTGTGGACGTCGCCCTGCACGAATGTGCAAAAAAAAGCAAGCGTTAGGGAGGAATGGAGGCGCCTTTTTTGTTTTCGGGGGGGAAATCTTAACCAAGATACCCTGCTTCTGGGGGAAAGACAGGGTTATGTGAGGTTTTACTCACTAAAACCCCCCTGGTGGCCATCCTCGAGTGCGATAGGTGGAGGTAATTCTACTCCTCTTCCCCTTCCCATCCTTTGCTAATAAGGACGGGATGAATAGGAAAAGGAAATAAACATTTTCTGTTTATCCAT
>JWHW01027099.1:43200-56629 GCA_000931545.1 Papilio glaucus
GGATTACGGGAGTGAACACATATTTATTTTATTCCTAGAAAAGTTTAAAAGATCGTTCTTGCATTAATATCTTCTATAAGGGAATAATATTATGTAGCTTATTGTTAATGCTTAGCTACTGTGCAAATATCTAGATAGATCCCTATAGATATTTTAAGAAGACACATAGAAACAGAAGGTAAAGATTAGACAGCGTACTATAAAATTTAAAAAATAAACATTGATGATGAATAGAGAAGTCGTCGGCTTTGAAGTGCACCATAGGCTTGTGGTATTTTATTTAAACGTGGTATTATCTATTATCAGAGACCCGGCTAGTCCGATCACTTGTGTTCTCCATATTCCACTACGCATCAGAAACGTGGGCCATGAGAAGGAGTGAGAAACAGAGAACCGACGCGCTTGAGATGTGGTGCAGAAGGAGAATATTGGGAATACCCTGGACTGCATTCCAAACTAATGTTTTAATCATCTATCTATCTATCTAATAAAGTATTGATACTATCGCCAAACTCGTCACTCTAAGGGCCCTTATACTATGTAGGTGTGACTTAAGAAAATTGTATTACAGACAAGAATACTTTGGCATTTTAAATAATTCATAAAATAAGAAAATCCACAGAGCTCGCTCTGAAGTTTCAATTTAAAAAGAAAAACTAAGGCTAAGAAAAAATTGTCAGACCACTGTTTCAATTACAAAGAGCCATTGTCTTCCTGTCATTTGAATTATGGTGTGTAACCTCACTAAAGAGGCGCCTTTCAACATGATTCTTTTCCTTTTTTCTCAAATAGAAAAGCAATTATTAACAATCCGTTAAAAGCTGTCTGTTTTTCTTGGTGTAATCCATCTAGCGAAGTGCAGCGCCGAGTGAAACTCTTAATGGATTCCATGTTAATTTGCACTTTGTTCGCAAAAGACTTACCTGAGGGAAAGATAGTTGCTCTTATGAATAGAAAAAAAATGTATTTTGTCATAAAATTCTAAAGTTTATAAAAAAAAAGAGATATTTTAAAGTAAGGTATGGTTAAATCCTGAAATAATAATGGCCTAATGGCTTTTGTTACACAGACAAAACAAATTAATTGAAATAATTCCTTGTTGTACCAAAATGAGGTATAGTCATTACACGCGAGCACCTTGTTACTATGCACGCGTTGTTTTTATCTCATGATTGTTGGCTGGGTGATCAATACAACGTATATATGCCACCAAACAGTACTGTCACCAAACACCAAACAAATCTTTACCATTACATTATTATCAATCAATCAAATTAAATAAAACACTGTGTTATTACACCGCCATTGCAAATTATTTTCATAATGGAAATCATCATTTTATAATATTATTAAGCGTAGTAGTAGCTGCTATAACACGTTACTCAGACTAAAACTTAATAGCTAAAGATTCATAAAGTTGCAATGAGATTTTCCGCTTTTATTACTACGCAAAATTTGCATAGACGGCCGTCAGGATACATACAGGATGTCTCAATAAGTATGCACTATTTAATTGGCAACTCTGATATTTACGAGATGTCACATGATTGATCCGATTATCAAAAGTGGAGTGCTACCCATAAGAAGACCGTGTTATCGGGAGTAAAACACATTTAAAAATGATGAATTATGCTGAGACCGCTCGCAAACTTCGCGAAGTTTTTGATAACACGGTATACTTAATGTGTTAACAATTAACAAAAGTAAAAAAAAATAAGAAACTAGATTGATAGTGGATGGAGATGAATTATGGTCTCTTTTGTGGGGTAGAGTATTTTGTTGCTGTAAGAGATTGTCGCCATCGATTTGCCATCGTTCCCGACGATTTGAAAACTTAATGAAGTATTTTGAAAAGACCTCTTTCAACCTTCACCCTACAAGATTCAGGTTAGTTACCTTCTCAAGCTAAGATCAAAACCGCGGGTTATTTTTGCCGGTTATTTTATTCCATACTTAATCGTAGCATGTCTACTTTGTATGTTTATAATGTTATATATTAATAAAGTACACATCATGTTTCAAAAAATACGTGCTTTGATTTATTTTAAAATGAAAAAGTATACTCTTATTGAGACATACGAGATATAATAATTAACTAGAGTTTTGCATGTTCTGTAAGTTTTAAAACTTTATTTGAAGAACATAGTTTTCTGTTAAGTAGTATCAGTACATTTCTTAGTATAATTATTAAGCTAAGTGAACTCGTTACTAACTCAATAGCGCATTCAGTAGTACGCAGAACAAGTTATTTGTAGCCATATTTGTATACTTGTTTGCATCGTGCCTTTGTTTCTTGAACGAGTTTGAGGAAGGCGTACTTTCCAGGTGTAAAGAATGAACTCACGCATCACTATCATGATTTAATAGCTTCAGATAAGTCAAAAAGTAGCATCTGTCACGCGATTTCCCAGTCTTGGAGGTTCTAAAGATATAATTTAAGGTCTCATAAGTTATGATTGCTAGTATCATTTATTTTTTCTTTTTTATTTAAAAAATTATAGTAGGTTATTGAAATAATTGATTAATATTTCTTTTAACCATTATAACTAAGCTTAAAATCTTGTTCGAATGTGGTACACGACTGTACTAGAATGGTGGATTAGAACACACGACCTAACGATCAGCAGGTCATACCCCTAACCATTAAGCTATTGACGCTTAAATTACAACAGGACCATCTTACATATGTGGGTGAAAACTGCAAAGGAGATTGTGCAGCGTCTACACAAACCACTGATTGACTGGTATAAAAATGTAGTTTGTTAAAAAATAATGGATTCAATTAGATACATATAATGATAGATGGTTATAATGCTAACTGCCACCACTCCACGTAAGAGGGAAATCGACGACAATGACTCAAGTACCTACTAGTCTTGCTAGTTATGCGGTAAATAAAGTTTTATTACTACCGTGGGTTTAAATTTCCGAAAACATTCACTTAAAACATATTGTCGGCTCAGCTTTTTAAGATAAAAAGAAAGCTTGTTCTCACAACGTGTACCAAATTTTATTATACTGTTCGCCCAAATACCGCGGTTGTTATGTATATTAAAATCATCATACATTTACTATAAATGCCAATAATGTCTGTTTGTAATCACACATAAATCATTGTGGCAACGTAAACTTCGAAAAAGAGATATATTAGGTTTTGCGAATGCTTGGAGGACCTTAGAAGTTAGATTATATTATGCAAAGATTTACATTTAGCATTTTTTTAAATAGATATAGATGGACGCAGTGAGAAATAAATTCATATTACCTAATATATAAAATTCTGATACTACACTTTTAAGGTACTGACATAAATATTGCGCGATCCAATTAACCGATTTCTTTATAGATTGCAAGAATGAAAACCTGTCGCATTTCTCCGAGCCTAAAGCAGCAGTAGGAATTGTATATACATACATTTATGTGCCAACTACCGGTATACGTAATCGAATACGAGGTTGTCGTGCTCAAATTGTCATAATCCTATTTATGTACAGAATTTATTCTTTGTATGCTTTTGACTGAATTATATAATAATTTTGCGTTGCTTAAATCTTTTTCATCAATCAATTACTTCATCTACGTTCAAATCAGTTCAAAGTTGTAAATTTTACATTTAACAGTTTTTATAAAAAAGATACAGAAATCATGTTTCATTCATCGCTACAGAATGACCGAACATGGGACGGAACCTTGGAAGGTTTATTAAAATATCTGCGGTTATATAATAGCTTGGTTTTACCAGCCGGTCGAGCTAATGAGCGCGGCCAAATAACTGATACCAGTTTACCTTATCGATTTTTATGCATAGAAATTACCGACAAGGTCAAATACACCGACAAACAAACAATACGCGGAGGTCAATAAAATAATGAAAATATTTAATAATAATATGCTCATAAAAAATAATTTCTTATATTTAAACGAATTATTTAAATTGATATATTCTTTTTACGGTGGTGTTTATGTTTCTGACGTTTTAAGTACTTTTGAGCACGCATTTTAATTTATCAAATACGTAGTAATCCGTGGCTTATTTAAGATTCTACATCTTTAAACTTATTATAGGTATGCGTTAATGCATAGAACCGATGACTACTTTGAACCATTTTCATACTATTTGTAAATTCCATATTAACGAAATATAAATCTTACGTACTATTACAATAGTTTTAATTTAAGGTACTTATATTTTATATTGTTAAGGAAGAGCGGAACTTTCTAACACGAGCAAATTTTGCTTAAAAGAAATATTGCAAATATTTTTTGAAACATAAGAAAAATTAAAGAAATGAAGATTTTTTTTAAATCTAAATTTAACAGTTTTCATAGAAGTTCTTAACCTTTACAAACATATTACGCTAAGGTCTGGTGATGTGGAAATTTGTACCGCATCAAAGGCAGAACGTTTTCTGATTAAACATTTTTAAATATTGAATTTATATTTTTTTAATAAAGAATAAGGTACGTTTGAAGTGAAGTAGAAATATTTAACTTTTTAAATTAGTAGAGTCAGTTAAGTAACGCTTACGTAAAACCAGTTACAGTTAAATATTCTAGATTTATAACACACGCTATCTATGAAGGCAAAATATGCGGGCGTTTATAATTCATTCAGATATTTTCTATATCGACTCGAACTACGTCGTACCATACGTTTCTTCAATAGCGCTACTATGATCGCTTAAGTAAGTTTGCTATACAATCGAGGTTTACCGAGATTCCTATCGCAGGGACAGTAACTTGAGGTCCTCGGAGGCATTTTGATGTTACACAAGGAAAGATAAAACGTCACTTCGGCAACACTTCCGCATAAACATACGTCACTTATTACGTTATCGCGGGGCTAAATCATGCTCGCAGTGAAGATGCCTGTACCCTTATTACAGTGGCAGCCGCCCGAGTAATATTTATAAAACATGTCAAGATATAACAAGGGTCGCTTAGATTTTGTAAGCACATTCAAAATGTTTCGTCTTTCATACAGAAACAATATCTTATATACGAAATGACTGTTTCAACGTCGGTGAACTTAGATTCTGTTAACAAGTTGACAAAAACAAGTCATATTTGTAAAGTCATAATGTTTGTATTTAAGAATGTTTATTTCACAGATTTGCAATTTTTTGTTTGTTTTTGTATTCATTTGTATAAAATGGCTATTATAAATTAATTTCAAAAGAAATAAGACCTCAACTGGATTTAGGTTCATTCTAAATTGAAAAATAAAATAGACATGTATCATAATTCTCTTTAAACAAATGAGGTTTTATATGTAGCGAACAACTTTGTGCTAACAACAACCAATATAAACACACAGTTTATGTTTATTGTCCTTAAGGTCCATTCACAATAATTCTGTTAACGCGCGTTAAACGTATATGTTAATAGATGAAAAATAGACAAAGGATTCGCAAAATTACATGAGAATTAATTAAACTTTAATTGATTTAAAAATAAAACAATATTCATAAGTTAGGCATCTACTTATTAATGAATGTACGAAAATCCAAGTTAAAGTAAAACCTTTATAACATAACATGCTTAAAAACAAACTGTAATTTTCATAACATTTGTATATCCTAAAAACAAGAACACAACATGCAATTTAAGTAAACTGAAAAACAAAAAATAAGGAGACAAAACTATGTTCATTTTACAAAAAGAATATACATGAAAAGCGATAAGAAAAAAATGAAATGATGCGTGATGAAAGTATGTAGATAATTCATTAGAGGCATTTTACATGGATTGAGAGACGCACAATATTCAGAAAGACCACCTCAGTCACGTCGTCTGCTCCAACATGATCTGTGAGGGTCGTATTTACGTAAGTGACCGAATTAACCTATGGATGCATGAAGATTTGTTACTTTTCTCGCAACAACTTCTAACAATTTAGGACCTATTCTATAACTTTGAAGATAATGTGATAATTAGCTTAGATTTGTAATTGAAATCAGCACTATTTGTAGCACCAGTCAATGATAATTTCATTTAAATTTTACACTGGATTTATAATGCTAATTTGAAAGTATAAAAAAAAATGCTAAATACTTCGAATCGAATTTAGAATTTAAAGCAGATAAACTATGTGTTTTACATAATTTGGACCAACGATTTAAAAATTAAGATAACCATGTCTAATTAAGTCGATAGTTCTAAATGAAGATTTTGGATTTTTTAACTACACACGAACGAACTCACAGGAATACGCATACGCAACCGTCGAGTCGCACTTGCGGTTTTATTGTGAGTGGGCCTTTATCATTTACCCTATAACATCAATGTGACGACTAATATCGAATTATACGATGGCTCGGATACGTCGTTAAAGCAAACGCAAATATAACCAAGTAAACAAGCAATGCGTAAGTTCCAAGTCATGGTCGAATACGTTTATCCTTTGTGCAGGTTGCCTGCAAAAAAATGCAAACTCTCACGAACATATAATCGTTATGGAGTAATCAGGGTCATGTAAACTTAATTTACACTTTGTAAATATTTATTTATCTTTATTGCAGCGCTTTCGGAATTTATTCTGTAATTATCTGACTGTTTCATCTCAGATCTGTTATCTTAAACAATTAATACCTCCGACATTTCTTTTAATTTAAAAACTTTCAATTAATCAATACGAGTTATGTGTTTGTTTACACACTGATAGTTTAATCATCTAAAATTAATCATTTTGACTAACGCACGCCTTGACCGGCCCTTGCAACTTACTTATTATTACATGTTGCTCACAATAAGACGCACATTTTTAATCCTAGTACTTATATTTGTAAATAACAACTTCGGACCGCTGAGGGCAGTATGGGTTTCTGACACGGATAAGCCTTAAAACTGCAAGCCAAGAACAATAGTAGCTTTGTAAGACACTAAATGGCAGGCTCGAGCGGACACGTACCTTTAGCTCCAGAATATGAACACCAGGTAAATATAATAATGCCAGACGTTCAAGCACATTTTCGTCCTTCCTACACAAACCTCACCCATTTAATTGACGGAGATTCTTATGCGTAAGTATTGTCATTTAACATCGGTAAGGCCTGGGACTATTATATCCTTTTACTTTTTTATAAAATAAAACACCTTTTTAAGTATGTAACAAATATCTTAACACTTATATACGCATCTATTCATGCTCAATATATGCATGCTTTGGAAAATGTGTTGTTCCTTTTTCACTAGATAAATCTATTCAACGAAGTTTGTTTCTTAGTACAGTTGTTTGTTTCTTAATGATGGTTTGCCCCGTAGGCCCGGGCTACAATAGGCCCATGTCATTGGTCCCTTTCGTCGAAGCGTCGACAAAAAGGGACCTTCGGGATCGTGGACACTTAAGGTGGAGGCCCTTATCGTCTAGATTAACACGTATGGCGCGTTGCTGTAGTACTGCGAAAGCACAAAGGCGAGTTATTGTCTCCCCTGGGTAGTGCAGAAGCTCAGTGCAGAGGGTTCCGGTGTGTTCCTTTGGAGTACCCGAAGATGTCCACCGAGGGGGTTTTAGTGGGTTCAATCCCAAATAATCCTGTCTTTCCCCCAGAGGACAGGATATCTTTAGAAGATATCTTAAAAAAAAGTACAGCGATGTGAAGTAAAAAACATACTTTTTTCTAAATTAATCTCTTTCAAATTATGTGACAAGGCTCTCTTAATACTTGACTATCTACATATTCCATGTTCCACATAAGGGTAGGTTTGTATATAGATTAGACCTCTTGCACCTGGTATAAGGTCGTTCACATATTGTCTGTTATACAAACATTTTAGTCAATAACACGCTAATAACAAAAAAAAAATAAACGGTTCTTTGACAGATTACAAAGAGGTACTAATCGTAAAAGAAATACGTATTTGTTTTAATATATTATCTTAGGTCATGTTGGTTTGAAGTCAATATTTGATATTTATTTAAAAAGTAAGACTGCTCTGGTATTATATTTTCGGTCAACGCACTCATTATATTACACCTAGTATAACTGCGATGCAATTTGCAGGTGGGAGAAACCGGTCGATTCACTTCCATAGGCCGCTGTGTTTGACTTGATCAATGCAATTTTATACTTCTTTATATATTGCCAGCAATGGTGTTAGTATTACTGACATTTCCGTTATGCTTTTAAGCTAATCTTTGTATATTTTGTTTGTTTCGAATATGCTTTCTACCTTAACTTTTAAAAACTTGTTTCTACATTCTATTTTATCTTAATTAGTGGTGACGCAGCTCTCATAAGGATGAGGATGGAATAGGGATTCCAGCCTTTTCATCTACCGCTCTAGACTGACTTAATATCCAACTGTATATACTTGGAATTGATGGTAAGTAATATGCTTAACAGAGTAACGTAAATGCTTCATAGCGGGATAAAGAATATACGCTACGCTATGTAAAAATACTATCAACATGTGAAGTATAACTTCCGAATAAATCTTTTTCGAAATTAGAACTGAGACGTCAAATGTTTTATTTTAAAAATTGGTTGAATAAAAAATGCCTTTTTATAGTACGTTTACCCGCTGCAGGAACACAGGTCTCGTCTCGGATACAGGGAAAGGGCTTAGTGCACGTTGATGAATGTCACATGTATTCGAATTGGGTCGTTCACTGTATTTTCCTTCACCGTTTTTGGAGCAGTGGTGATGAAATAAATTACTCAAAGTAAAGCGCCTGCCTGGGATCGAACCCGCGACTACAGTCCGTAAGTCGGGGCCTATACTACTGCGCCAGCACTGCTCCTCACAGTAAATTAAATAGAATTAATTAGTAGAATTAATCATATTTAAATTACTCTCACCAATTTTGTGATAACAAAGTATTACATTAAGTATATTGTGCTAAAAGCATTCAACGTTAAAACAGATTAAGCGAAACGTTCGCGAACGCAAACAACTTAGTCTCTAATCCAAAACAAATTTCCTTTTCATACATTTCTGTTTAACTTAAAAGTATTTACTCGTGTATTGTCGAACGATTTATATTTACAATTCCGCTCTTTCATAAATTTTTCATCAAAGAAGGCCAGCGCTTTACTCAAAAAGTTAGCGTATCTTTTAACCATGTTTAATATTTTAGAATATCTCTCTCTAATTTATCTTAATATCCCATCGCTAGGCCAATATTAATTTCTACGCTTACTAAAGATATTTATATGCATTTAGTTATAGGTGGCTGAAATTATTTTGACTTATATGATAATATCTATGCAGTGCGCGCCAACCTCAACCCGTGCTCGTCTACTATGCGATCTCGATTCGGCGATGGGATAAGGGAGTTATCGCCAGTTTCTGTGCACGTATAGTAAATGCCTATAACTCAGTAGCTAGGTGATTGCAAACTTAAAATCTGGATTTGATTCCTAGGCAACTTTTACCTTTTTATATAATGAATGGAATGGAGCCGAAAGGTCCTCGAAGACGCCACTTAGGTAGTCGTCTACAAGGTGGACTCATGATCTGGTCAAGGTTGCAGGAGTGCACTGAGTGAGGACGGTACCGAAGGGATCTTTGCGGCGAGTCCAGCAATGGACGAATATCGGCTGTGACAACAATGTCGACACCATACCATCTGGATATGTGTAGGTTTGAACTTTGTATCGAACTCAAGTTTAATTATTTAGAAGTTAAATTACCTCCGGCACCTCACTCATCAAATTAAATGCAAAGTACCACTACTTCACGCCTGTCTTCTGTGAGGACGTGTATCTAACCGGTCGAGCCAGACGTGCAACAGATGTTGTTGTTGCGGGCTCTACAACTGTTAAAGGATGGGCTATACCTGCATGATTTACATAATATAAATATCCATTAATAGCAATTATTGTATTGATTCATAATTAAACGTTTGATGCCGGTTTCCGCAATTATCGTGTTAATCCGACAACGAAGTGATAAATTATCAGTCATATAATTATTATTATATTTACTTTCACACGCAGAGGATGTGATTAATTAAACTAAATGCATTGAAATAATTACAATTTACATATAATATCCATATATCACTACAAAATACATATGAAAAAACTCATTTCGGCTTCGAACTTCGAAAACGATAAACTCAAAAACTACTGGACGGATTTTCATACGATCATCAAAATTGCTTGATTGCTGAAGAAGTAATAACCTGGTGCGTTATTACGACAGCAAATGTACATATGAAAAGAATGCAACTTAGATAATATTAAGATTTTGAGCATTAATGCAACTATTACGTGGAAACTGGTTTGGATGCGATCTTGCAATTAAAATGAAGTTATAAAATTTAAAAACATATATAAGATCTAGTGTAAAACTTTATAAGTCTATTTTATACTAAGCCTCTTAGCCTGAATTTTTTATACCGTTTATATAAATTTAATGTTTAAAGTATATCTCTAAGCTCAGTGCAAGGCAAAGGCCTCATAACATTTTCCATTACTTTCTAACCCCTGCTCCAAATGGTACCCGCTGTTAATTTTAGTTCATTTTCCCATCTTCTGTGTTGTCTTCCTCTTCTCCTCGTGGAATGAAACACAGAATACTTCTACTTGAGGCCAGTCTTCTGTGGTATTTCACCGATCGAGCCGGTCCATTCGTACAACAATTGTTGTTGCGTCTACCACTATTACCACTATGATGATATTGTTTCAATAGACCCATTGCAATTACCTTTTAGTAGGTTCTGACAATTGTAATGATATTTACTACTGGCTTACTATAATAGATTTATGCGATCCAAAGATATTAAACTTGCTGATTATAATTTAACAAATAAAGAAGTTAAGTGTGTTCGTACAACGTATTTTAGCAGAATAGTATTTCTTTGTTGGTTTCTAAGTATAACGCTACGTCAATGTCATCGCGCCGGCGTAAATATACGACTATAGCAAAATCCCACACACGCTTCCTCTTGCAAATGACATGTTTGTATTATCCTCACGTATATTTATTATTACAATTTTAAATACAAAGTTAAATAATACAGATGGCCAATCAAATGAATGACTTCTGCATTGATATTATTGGGTTCAATTTTTTTAAAGCGCCCATAGCACGAATTCAAAACCAGCATTTCATTATGGAGGTACGTGGCCAACAAAAAATTATTACTGATGTGTTAAATGATTGTTGTTGCCATTTTACTCGAATTAAATTACAAAAAAATCTATAGAGGAAAATAAGAAACGAATACATGCAAAGTCGCGGGCAATAGTTAGTCATTTTATAACTTTAAATATAACTGAACAGAAGAACATTTAAATTTGACACGGTTCTGGCACACCTCCCTCTATTCTCCTACATCTAATATCTTACAATTCATATCGAGTCTAGGCCTCTCATAGCAACACTGACACTTGCAATATAACTTTGTCATTATTTCTTCATCGTGTCTAAACCACTTATACGCTATGTAGGCGATATTCTTGTACTTCAATATGGAGTTATTTTATAATTGTGGTCTGTACACACAAAACACAATTAAAAGTGTATAACAAATAACTCTACCATTTATTTAAATAGATTTTTCCCATTGATAAATACTTTTAAAGGTTTTTAACATAACAATACCTAATAATTTACGATACTTAAAATAATCACTTTAAATACATAAGCGTATGATTATTCCGTTACTGGCTTAAAAGAGGTTTTTCTTAGTTTGCTACAAAGTAAAGATTGATATAAAGTATTAGAACAGATTTTAATATGATATTCATTTTGTATCTGTTATAAAAAGTAGCGTTACTGGAAACTAGATCGGCAATCTACCATTTTTCTATTTTTATATTATATACGGCAATTTACCTTACTACATTTTTATATCTATATATCTTCGATCTATGTAGGGTGAGAGAAAGAAGCGTCAAAAGCCTACTTATATAACAAATGCACAATTTTACGAACTATACGCATATTGGTAGTGTGCAAATTTACCTTAACGTGGACTCTGTCAAATCACAATCGGAATTTTAAATGTTTATCGTTTTTTAAAACGAGAATTTATGTTGGTATGGCTTGTCGCACTTGGAATTTTATGTAAACTTAATGGAAAGGCATATATAAAATTTACCGATGGATCGCCATTTTATCTAACTGTATTATTCATCATTAAACCGAAATGACGATCACAAATCATTGGACAGCATTTGAGACTGATCGCGTACGGTGACAGGTTAACATGTTTTGAAAATAAAGCTTTCTTATATTTATGCGAATACCACATTGGAATAAAAAATTACAGAATTTATCGAATTTATTTAAAGTTTTTGTTCCCGAAGTTACTTTGCAGCGGTTGTGGTCATCAATTAATTCCGGGTTAAAGAATACATAGCTGACTTAAAACAACAACACTTCAAGAAGTCTGCAGTTTGTGATCATGTTTTAAACGGCCCCCGCCATTATATTAGATTTAATAAAGCACAATTCCTCGCAAAAGAACACCGCTTCCTACCCAAGAAGATACGTGATTTTATTGAATTAAAAAAAAATATCCTAATCCACATTTAGTTTTTAAGTTTAGTTTTAGTGAATTTATTGTATTTGTAATGTTAGCAATAAAGTGTTTATCTATCTATCTAATTTCAATAGGGAAGTTGGCTACTACCTGCATGGGCTCCCGTGATTAATTAAATTAAATCCTAAACCAAGTATACAACTGCAAAATCTGAAGATACCGTTTCATTCTGCATGGATCGGAACAGAAATAATAATTAAAAATAAGAAGGTACTTCGTCAGCAACTTTGCGACAAGGGGACGTCAAATACCTTAGTTCCCTCATGATCATGAGCGCCGTACAGTACTTGATACGTCGGGAACAAAAACTTGAAAAAAAAACGCGATAGAATCCGTAAAATTAGGTTTATTCCATTTTTTTAAAACGAACCGATACAGGTATATACCTTTTAATTATATTAATAGTATTTTTGAAGTGCTTGGCTTAGATGATTCTTATTAATGAAACATGTGACGTTACTCTTCGCTTATATCATTTTTATTATAATAGGCAAATGTGCGATACTAGGCATTTCCTAATAGAGTATCGAATGATAGATGTACCACTCGACTACGTTATATGTAAACTTCATGAGTATCGTTTTTTTTGAGCTAATGCTACATCAGTTATCTTGCGATGATATATTTTGTAAATTATTTTAAATAATCGACACACTGTCAAGGTAAATTTATCCATTAGGTAAAAAAAAAATAAAAAAAACGTATATGATTGTAAAAAATATATAAAGGTGATAAATACTACTAATGTTGTCTTTTCGCCTCTCTTCGGTCTGAGTTCGCTGTTAATATAAATTGTTAAAATAAATTCTTAAGTCTGTACTGTAATGTTCTCAACTTAAATGAACTAAACAATTAAATGCGCTGAATAAAACTTTTACGGACACATTGAAATCTGAATAAGACTTTTATCTATAACAAACGTAGTTATTGCAC
>JWHW01027116.1:2969-33020 GCA_000931545.1 Papilio glaucus
CGCTATTTTGAAAAGTTATAATAAAACTAATAACTTGCTAGAATGCTTAGTTTTTGATTTTCTAAGAACTTTCAGTTTGACCCTCGTATACATTTAAAAACTTTAAAACAAAATAAAACAGTGCAAATGTATACAGTGCAAATATAGACAGTGTAAACGCGATTTAAAATTAATATAATCTAGACCTTCTTAATACTAAAAATAATAACAAACAGGTAATTAAAAACACACAGGCAGTCATAAGGACTGTCGAGTGAAGTGAAAACTCAAAACAGGTTGGAAGACGCCACAATAGTTCAAAAATAAACTAAAGTTCGTCTAAACTGTTCCAAATTCAAATAAGCATGTTGCTGACGTACGTTGAGAATGTTGTTCAAACGAACCTATAAGATTTTCCCGTAACAAATATAGTCTAACGCGGCTCAAGAAGTTTTCGCTTCGAAAACCCAACTGTTTATTATATTAAATAAAAAAAATATGCGCTCAAGCCCGTAACCTAGAGGGGTAGGCAGAGATCATGGATTTCCATTTGGTGCGATCCTAACATTCCTCCTTCTACATTCATACATCTACGCATACAAGCTCGTCGGTTATGGGTGCTCCTTATATCGCCCTTTTTTAGTAGGTCACTAATTTGATCGATATAAGTTCTCCGAGGGCGTCCCCTACCAACATTATATTATATTATATTATCATCACATATCACTTGGTCTTATGACACTCGGGTCATAAAGATTATGAATTTAATGACCCATCGCTCTTAAAAATCGGTCTTGGCTGATAGTTTAGGCTATATCGATGACATACGTTTATGTATACATAGCTGCGAAAAACATGAGGCCTTTTTGGGCCATGTACCGTGCGGAGAGAAATTCTTAATTTTATGCAGAACATAAACTGTCGGTGTATTGCAAAGTCTGTCTATATCGATTTGAATAAAGAATCCATAAGATTTTTGTCTGTTGTTTCATATTTATTCCATTGTGTATATTGTCAAATTTAAGAAAATTCTAAATTCAATTTTATTGTGGTTTCTTATTTGTAGTAAAGATGGCGATTTTTAAAGTTTTTTAATTCTTATTGTCACTATCAGTGACAATAAAAACTGAATTAAAAATATTAATAACGAAATGTTATAATCAATTAATACATTTGTTTATTGTATGTAATTTTTTTTTTAAATATATTCCACATTTTTAAAATGCGTAAAAATTTAAAATGTAACTCGCAATTCAAAACTGATATATGATGGTGCACCGTATAATCTATAATATTTTTACCGTTCCGTGTTCACTTTCACCTTCTTTCTCATATACGTCGAAAAAATCCCCCAAACTTTCTCGTATATATTTCATTCTCTTGAAAAATGTCGAGTTATTAGAATTCCTGAATACTTAAGAACTTATTCAAATAGTTTAGTTTAATTGTTTTTACTTTGTCTTTATTCGGGAAGATAGATAGATAAATAAAAAAAACTTATGTATGTACGAGTACGCAAGTAAGAAGTTATACTTCTTTAACGTAAAAAACAAGAATAAGTAAATTTTTTAGCCCGTGTGTTGTTACTCTTTGTTTGTGAAAAATACATTAAATGCAATTGTTAATTGTTAATTAGGGTTTAATTGGAATAACTTGGAATTATAGGTAAAAGTCAAATACTTGTTATTGGTTATTCATAATACTTCCAAAACGCGCAAAAAGAAGTATAACTTCAGTAAAATATAGCCTGGATTACTCGCTGATAGAAGAGCTTTCTATTTGTGTAAGAATGTTTTAAGTCGGTTTAGTAGTTTTTGAGTTTACATGGGACAAACAAATCATTTTCATCATCAGCGTATGGACGTCCTTTGACAAAAGCCTATTCCAATAATTGTCATAAAAAATTGTTTTGCCACCCAGAAAGTCGTTCGTTGTTCCACTTTGTGGGAGGTCTTGCGTCTTCCAGTACTTGGTTGCGTTGATATTCTTATTTCATTGTCATTCATTCTGGTTTAAAGGAGATTTTACATTAACACAATTAAAGTTCACGTTTGAAAAACTTCAAAAAATTGAACGAGATCAATGTATTAAATTAACAAGTTATCTATGTTTATTTCTTAATTATTTTCGTATTCCATAATTTATCTTATTCTATTCTGATATTTATATAAATATAATATTATAATTGTAAATAAATATATTCTAGTAATAGCAGCATTTTTTTTAGTATTTTCACTAAAATATATCTTTTATAAATTGCATTTAATTGTCAAGAAATGAAATTTTAATGTTTACATGTTTAATTTATCCTCAATTTAAAAAAAAATGACAAACTTTATAAAAAATTCGATTTAAACTGTGGAATTCAAATCGTCATATTGTGATCTGATATTTTGTCTATAGAAGAAAAATTAGGTTTGTTATGTTTGACATGCTAAGTTAAAATGCCAATAGTAGTAGCAGTTTATAATATGTCTAGTGAGATTATAAACTTATAATGTTTACTAGCTGACGTTAAATCAAATAGAAATATAGACAGAGGTGATTAACATCTGCAGCCGGACGTTCGCAGTGAAAGTTGTGTACAAATTTCTTTAGACGCTTCCAAACTATGACGCGCCATATCGGGGGAAAGGTTGCAGACCTGCGCCTCACCCACGGTAAACCGGTTGAAGTTTGACTTTTATTCTTAACCATGCCCTTAAACTGATGATTTAATGCTCGAACCTACTTAAGTTGAAAGAATCTTACAGTAAATTTTCTCAAATCATCACTTATTCCTTGTTTATGGTCAAGTCATATGGAGGTTACATTTAATATTAAAATGAAGTTACATATGTGAATTGTCATGTTGCCAATATTTTGTAGAAGGTGGTAAAAGGCTAAATCAAGTGGCTTGTGATTTGTTAAGTGACCACCAATACCCATCAACATCGGCAAAAATCAGATGAACTTCTGATGCGATGTTAGTCCGTTACTAGGGAAGTCAGGAAGAGTGGTTAAGGAAGAAGTTCCTATGTTCTCTCTCTCCTGAATCTCTTATGAATTTAGTCGTGCTTGAACTTAATGAGACCTGTCTTATTTTTTCATAGCCTCATAACTAACTGAAATATACAACTTATCAGGCTATCACTATTTATGTTAAACTAATAAAACGTATATTAAACTATGGATAACATAAGGCATGGTCGCGGTATGCAATATTATATTCACGAACACTTTCTCGTGAGGTTGAGAACATAGCGAACAGATATTTTCTCATGTTTTGCGTCGAGTAGGCGACTTTCTGACGTGCAAATAATGTTTTTTTTAAAAGTGAATGAAATATGATCGTTCGTGTTTTTAATGTTGTTTCCGATTTCTTAAATAAAAAATAGTTATATCTGTACTCATATGTAAAGAGAAAATATTTGATTGTTTATTCCGGGTTTTTGTATTTTTCTTATGGAAGAAGGTGACAAACGAGCAAGCGGTTCACTTGATGTTAAGTGACCGCTAGCCATAGACATCCGGAACAAGCAAATGAGTCACAGATGCGTTGTCTTGCTTAAAATTTAATGGACAGTGGAGGAAAATGGATCTTGCCTTTTCGTATTCATCCTTCCCTGGCCAATCGTCTTCCCCTTCACATCCTATCCTTATTAGCAAAGGATGAGAAGGGAAAGACGACTGAAATTTGGTCTCCTGCACCTCATTTATCAGACGACACGCAGAATACTTCTATTTATTCCTATCTTCTGTGAGGTCGTGGTATTTCACCGTTTGAGTCAGCCACTGTTACAGTTAACTCAAAAACTACTGAACCGATTTTGACGAAACCGCTGGTATGAGCAAGTTACCCAGGCTTATTTTTATTTGTCTATTTATTTTGTTTCCTAGTGATGAATAAAAGTCAATTCCTTTATTTATCTATGATATTAATTGTTTGATTATTAGGACGCTAACAAATGATTTGGGTTGGAACAGAGACAAAAAGATATGAACAAACATTTAGGTTTTTATAATATTGTAATTATTTGTAATTACAAGTTTATAATGTCAATTATTTATTATCTAAATCAAAAGCTCTGCTTTCTAATCTCCGATATATGTATCAGAAGATCATGAAAGTACAACATACCATTAGCTTGCAACTTTCATTCACTTCACTTTTTATTTTTATGAAAATCAATATTTCATCTAATTTATTGTAGTCAATATCGTATGTTAATGTGGAAATGCTCTTAAGAGTATGTTATTTATTTTGAACCGTGAAATATGTTTCTTTTTATTATTTACTTATGTCTGAAAAGCTAAAGAAATTAATAATAAATGGACAGTTCATTACGGCAGAAATACGAATACGCGTAACCCTATAGAATAGGAGTAGAAGTAGCAGTTTAAAAGAGAAAAGTGTTGATTGAAAGAAGACGTTATATTATATTGTATGGATGAATAAACAAAAGTGTGACAAGGCATATTCATGCTGCAAAAGACAGTGTTGGTCTAAAGTACTCTAACCCGAGTACTCTAACTCTTCATGAGTACTCTAACCCGAGCATGTGTGCGTAGATGTATGAATGTAGATGAAGCGAGAGAGGTGTGCCAGGAACGTGTAACTCAACGTGAACAAACTCTTCGCCTTCCCCACTGACTTGCGAACGTGAGTGCTTTTTAAAATTTATTTTCATTTACATAAATTGACTATCGCCAGATACCTGATGATAATTATGACCAAAACTACTATTTTATTTATATATTGATGATGAATATTATAATAATTTGTGTTGGTAAATAAGTTGTAACATTTCCAGATCGTTAAACCTCGCATCATTGTAGCGAGTGTAATTTGAAAGGAATGCGGCGTCCATTCGAAATCAAAAGTCTAGCGCGTGATCGAGCGCACACAGATATAAATCTTATAGAAACGTTATGTCAATTAACCGTGACATTGAGCGAATGTTACACGGGTTAATAACCTTATTATGCTTATGTATAAAACGAGGATAATAAATAAACTGTAAACAAACCAGATTGTACTGGATAAGTACATATAGCACCTCTCGATAAAATGTAATAGTGAATTTAAAAAAAGCGGAAAAACCCGACTGACTGTATGATTATCATTATTCAACATCATCATATATGGTAATCTGGGGAATAAGACAAATCTAATGTCACCTCACTCTTCAAAATCGGACCAGCCTTTAGGCTACAGATTACAATGAACACGTACGAAAAGCATTACCATCCTTCTAGGTCACTCGGGTAATAAGCCAAAACTACTAGACCTAGAATCTTGACATACGAGTTGTGAATTTTGACATATGACTTTCATATACTGTAGGTGAACTCTCAGAAAAGATTTTTGGTTCTTCAATGGAAAAATGGAATGTTTTTATTCGTTAAATAGTATACAAAGTCGCAGGCAAAAGCTAAAAACAGAAGAACACCGGTGGATGTAACATTGCACACACAAATAAATCTATACTTAAATAGTCTAGTTTCGAATTTTCTCACTGGCATTTTTTTATACGACTTCTATGATTGATTCACTGTTAAATTGTTAATTATATAGAGAATGCATTTGTTTAGTTACTCAATCTGAGTCATATTATGAACGTGATAACGTCAAAAGAGGCCAGTAGGCGCGTCCTTACTTTCTTCACAAATATGTGAGTTACTCGTTTTTATTTGCATAATGTCTTTACAGACCACACCTGACACTTTTATTTATAACGCCTTCGAATCGTACGACTGGTCGTCTTGTATTTTATCGTTTACGTTTGGCTTGACATTACTTATGTCAACATATTACAAGACGAAAGAACAGTGCTTTTTATATTGCAAGTGCCAAATTTGAGTGTATTTAAAGACTAAAATATTAGCCTGGTGCGTGGCCTAAACTCTGTCATATTTGTGATCAAATGATCTCGACTAATCTACATCTACTTTTAATATGTTTGAATACTTAAAATCGATTAATCTAATAACAGTCGATTTTTAAATGGGTATAGTTCACATCTTCGACATGTTAATGTTAACAGTATATTTTAATGTAGTAGATTAAGCTGATTGACTTTTGAATTTAAGAAGTCGATTGACTTCTAAGTTAGTACATCTCACACTTCCTTAGACTACTAGGTTGGTAAACCATAGACTTACTCGGACTACTAGTTTGTATTCTTTAATTTCCATCATTTTTTGTTTTCTAGATAACGAAGTACCAAACTTATACAAAATAGACCTATGTTAACTTATATTAATCAAACCACGTTACTGCGTGATCCAGTCGAAGTTATTCCGTGTCGATGCTGGACACGCGCCACTGGAAAGCGTAACGAATCTCCCCGCTGCCACTCGGAATCCACTAGACGAGGCTTACTGATGTGTGTAAACTCACGGTCTTTATCTTTTAAATATTATCTGATTATTACTGGTACTATAAACATGGTACAATCTAACATACCCTTACAATATAATATACCAGTATAAGCCCGCGACTTCGTTCGCGATCATCACCATTTCCGTTGATAGTCCTAGTTACAATGGTTTAAGTAATGTGTCGCTCAACACAATACCATAGCCGATTTTTACTTTGAATACTAGAAAAGATAAAATTTTAATAGGAAAATAGCAATGTAAATATTCAAATCAAATATAAAGAAATAGTTCAATAGCTTGGTTTTCTGGTCAACTATATTATACTATAGTATAGAAAACCAAGAAAATGTTAGTATGGTATGAGCATATTATGACGTATAATCCGACAAGGAGAGTTTTGGATATGAATGTGGAGAGGTATGCCTTAGGTAGAGGCAGGCCTTAGAAAAGTTTGATGGATTGCGTGAAAAATTACACGATTAAGAAGGGAGTGACTTCTTAAATGACAGAAGATCGATTTGAAAGACGAACAAAAATGTCGTTTATAGTAGAAGGTGGCAAACGAGCAAACGGTTCACCCGATATCCAGGGATACCCCGATACCCATAGACATTTACAACAAGTTAATGAATTGCAGATGCGTTGCCTAGCTTTAATGGACAGAAGAGGGGATATAACAGAAAATAATTATTTCCCTTTCCTATACATACCCTCCACCGTCAAGTCCTCTTCCCCTTCCTATCCTTTCATTATTAGCAAAGAATGGGACTCCACATAAAAATAGGGAGATGATACTGCCGCTGACTTTATAAAAAGTGGTTAAGAGAATTAATTGAATAAATTAAATTTAACGGTCCATGAGGATATCTCCGACAGGTGAACACTTGATCATATAAGTAAAAATAAGAATGTTAATAGATACAGAATGACTGATATTGTTTTCCCTTTTTTTTCATATATTTACACGGTTTCAATAGCTTTTTACTAATTGCTGAAAAACAAATTGCAAAAAATTGATATGCAATTTGGTTTTGATTGATTTTACTTCTTGAATTAAAAATAAACCTATAATTTAGACCTCGAATACATTAATATATTCGAAGAGCAATTTAATTACTATGAAATCTGCTCCAACGATATTGACGATATTAGTATTATTGATACTTTCTTCGACTTTCTTTCTATCTTTAGTGATTAATCAATCTGCATCTCTATTTAGATAGAGTCTGTAAATAATTGTGTGAATGTCAAGGTTGAGATATGGAAGTCTGTCAGTTTCAGTAATAAAAACGTATTTACATAACTCGATAGATGAGGTTAATTAGGGGGTTTGGACTTCTGGGTGATAGATTTTTTTAAGGAAACATGTGGCAAACGAGCAAGCAGTTCACCATTTCAAGTGACCGGTGCCCATAGACATCTGTAACAACCTAATGAGTTGCAGAAGCGTTGCCTACCTTTGACTTAGGATACATTAACAGGAAAAAAGAATTCCTTTCCCTATCCATCCCTTCCCCAGTGAAATCCTTTTCCCCCTTTCCATTCCATCCTTAATAGAAAAAGATAGAAGGGGGAAGAGGACTAGAATTAGGCGTCCAGGACCTCACTCTTCAAACGAATCACAGAATACTTGAACTTTACGTCTGTCTTCTGTGAAGTCGTGGTATTTCACCGGTCGAGTCGGCCCATTCGTGCAACATGTATTATTGTTGAGGGCTTTACCAGTATTAAATTTTTGACTACTATTAAATTAATGATTTGCATCTTCCACAGGTGATTTCGGAGTCCCTGTGCCAACATCAGAAATAATTGAGCTACAAAGACATATTTAAAGAATATTCTTATTGAGATATTTAACTAAGATTTTAAAACAATTTCCATTTTGAAACCTTTGTTCGCGATAAAAACCTACTAACAATTCCTTACTACAGTCAGTAATGTTACCATTTTCATTAAAATCGCCAAGAAGTCGGTCCCGTGCCATCTTCATTCAATGAACTCCCGTAGCCTTGATGGAGCCGTATTTGAAGTTAATATCAATCCACTCTCCTTCCACTTCCAAGTCCATATAACTATATCTCCTTTTTCAATTATCTTTCCTTCTCCAACGCACCTGCAACTTAACTAGTGGTTGCGGTCTATGTACATTTATGTTTAACATAAACAAGCGGTTCACGTTATGTTAAATTACTATAACTAAGTTGCATTCTTCTTCCATAAAAAATAATATAGAATCCATATAAATTACTCAATCTTATAGTCTACATTTCATTGGTTCATGACGGATAATCTTTAGCCAGTCCGGTTCGTCGTATGACCGGCAAACACACTTGAGAAGGCACACTTTTAATACGTCAACCTTGATTTTCTTGTGGTCTATTGGTTGAGGGTAAATAGTTAATTGGGGTTAGGAAAACCTAGTGATATTGTTTACATACTTTTTAAAATTGTAAATTAAGTCAAAACTATTTCTTATAGATATATTTATATTACTAAATAAATAATGAGGTTTTCATAGATTTACACACATATAGTATCACTTAAATAAAGTCGTTTCGCTGTATATTTTGTAGGGTTAAAATGTGGTCGAATATTACAAAATGTACGTCGTCAAGTACTTAGGTGCTTTACTATTAATTTTAAATTAGAATTGAATAGAAGGCCAGTGTAACGAAGAATGAAATGTGTATTTAGGTTTATAGATTAAATTTATACATGATATGTTAAATTGTTCATAATTTACCTTACTGTATTACTGCATTCTTGTTTTCTGAACTCAGGATACATGTGCATTTTAAAAATTACATCTTTTTAGCTGAACTAATGCGGTTTAGCTTTATAACGAAGTTTCTTCTCGATTATTATTTTTTTATGGCAGAAGCTGGCAAATGGTTATCCCATTTGCCAGCTTCTGCCTGTCTGCCTATAGTCACCTGCAAGCAACAAGCTAATGAGTTGCAGATGCGTTGCCTACCTGTAATGAACAGAAGAGGGAAAAGACAGGAAAACGGTTTTTTCCTTTTCTGTCCATACCCTCGCCCGTCATTTCCTCTTCTCCTTCCCATGCTTTCCTTATAAGAAAACGATGAGAAGAGGAAGAGGATTTGGGCCTCTGGCACACACAAGTCTTCTGTGAGTTCGTGGTATTTCACTGGTCGAGCCAGCCCATTCGTGCAAGAGATGTTGTTGTTGCGTCTACCAATATTTCTACCGCAATTTGTATTGATACAAGATTTTTTTAATATTTAGTACTTGGAGCACTAGATATATTTAATTGCTTGTAGTATAAGGTTAGTAAATCAATAATCTAAATGAGGAGTTACGGACAACATGTAGTTTATTCACCTAGACCGATCAGAGTACCTTTATGACTTGTTTTTACTATAGCTACAAAGTGATCTGTAGCTTCGTTATTGGTATGTCTTTATTTCGTGATTTCGTGTTCATTCTTGGTTCTAAAATACAATTTTCATGCTTTCAGGTGAAAATCAACATGCATCACAACTAAGAAGACCTGTGTTGAAGAGAGTACGAAACGACTACGAAAATCCACAGCACCACTTATTTGATCTGGAAATGGGATCATTACTTAAAAGATACGAAAGCCAATGTTCTTAATTTCAATCAGCAATGATCTGACAATGGCAATGAACCAATATGTGTTTAAGTGTACGAAAGAGTTACTTCACAACGAGAGACGAAAGAGTCTCAAAATGTTCGATATATTAAAGACTAGTGTAATTTTGATTCTTATTATTAATATAACTAAAGTTGAAAGTAGTGAAAATGTAACCGATGATGGAATAAAAAACATAGAGAAAGAAATACCAAAGCGGTTAAAGATAATAGAGGCTATAGCCGGTAGATCGTTTTTAAACAACGTCTATCAGAATGGTACCTTTAGGACAGGGAACAGTTTGTGGGACAATATACTTAACGAGTGTAGGTTTAAACCATCCGTTAGTTGCCTGCAAAAGAACGTTTATTCGTATTTAGATGAAAGTTTAGATTTTAATGGTGATGTGAACGTTGCTAGTGGTATGTGTTTCAAGAAAAATAATGTGGACATTAATAAATATAGTAAAGAAGCAAATATAATTTATGTAACTGGAAGTAAGAAACAAGAAGGCGATGACAAGAGATCTTTGGATGAAGAAAATGAAATCAACGACGAAGAAGAATCAGGTTAGTATTTGACAGATTTTTTAAGTACAATAAAAATTAAGTAGTAGCCAAACCTTCTACCATTACTTGCCTTTAGTATGAATAGATTGCAGGTAAATTATTGGGATAACGAAACCTAACTTAAATCTCAAGAAGTCGAAAAACAGTGAGATTCAGAGCACCCGCCCCCCCATTCTGCCAAATGTGCCATGTGACATAATTGTGTCAATTATGTCACAATGGCTATACAATTATTAATTCCATATTGTACTCGTTCCTTGTATCAATATAGTTTACCATTATTTTTTAGTTCAAAATACATTATTTTTAGTTGTTCCTACACCATTTTCCACTGTCCCCGATCCTGCAACCTTTTCGCCTTCATACCGGAAAGTAGAAACTCTTATTTTTGGGACACAAAGGCCATCTCTACACACCATTAAAATAGCAGAAGATATTTAACATAGCATACAGATATATTTTTAAATCTTGCAACCAATGTCTTTTCCATCTTTATGTGTAGATTTGTCGACATATCTTAGCATATAGTGTTATATTCAACTTCATGCTAATTTCACAGTCACCAAGCAACGTATGTTCTAGAAATGTTGAATTTCTAATCATCATTCAAAGTCCTTCAACAATGCTCAATTCATAACCTCAACCCGAGAAAGCATTAACGCGTGCATCGTGAAAACGGCGTACGCATAGTAACAATGAACCATACCTTAACATTCGTGTCACATCCGCGAGTGTGTAATATAGAAATCAGAGGACTGTCCATTTTAAAGTGACCTCCTAAGCACCCGTTTCCTTTTTCACTTAGAAACGTGTGAAGTTTAAAATTCATTAACCAGTTTGCATACTTATCTGTTACTGACTGCACATTTCTAAATTTTGCTTTCGTATTTATGAAATAAATTAGACTTTTCACAATTTGACTAATCTACTGTCTGAAATGACAAATGAAGCTACCGCAATGTTTGAAATTATTAGACTCACAAACAATATTTGTAAAAGATATAAGAAAATGTATTTTATGCGATATCCAATATATAAATATGTTTTTATTATGTTGTTTAAATGTTTTCAAATAATATATACCGCTTGTAGCTTACTATTCCTGATGTGGGTTGTCGCTAGGCAGGCGGACGGCGGTTTTGACTACAGTGCCGACCCCACGTGTGGGAAAAGGGCAGGCTAACAAAAAACTTTCAAGCCTCGCTTCAACTTACGATTCGAAATTAATTGCTTTCTAATGTTTAACGTATGATGGAAAAACTAAAAAGTACTATTTGTTAACTTGATAACAGTTATTAAAAATTTGTTGTACCGATAAGCTTTTCGATTAAAAATAATAATTTATGACGTATTCAAATCCAAAAGAAGACGCAAACTTGCAGTTAATTAAACTATATTTATAAACTTTAAACTTTCGTGGCTTTTACTTCGATTCGTGGTAAGAATCCCGATTCTTACAAACCTTTTATATATTTATAAAAATGTTTAAACTAGGTAGCGTTATTTTCTGTCTTGAACTGAAATTATAATTTTTAACGAGGTAGCTTTAATCTGTGTTTTTAAATGAAATTATAATTTTTAACTAAATAGCGTTATTTTCTGTCTTTTTATTTTTTATTTATTTAAAAAAACAACTGCATAGCGTCCTTACAGTACGCAACCAATTTGACACTATACATACTAGTTTACACGATAACCTTTATAATAACAGTAAAAACACATATCAATGGCAAATAAAAAAAAAAAACAAAAAAAATACATAGATAAACAGTGCAAGAATATATCAACGCGTAACTACACATCAATATTATTAATCATTAATCAATAAATTTAATATTCAAACGTCTTCCACACATCTGAAGGCAGCCTCTGTGAATTTCGGCTCGCTGCAACTAAATATATCTATATCCCTAGATATGATATTAAGAAGCCGTATAGCCCGCACTATAGGAGCATTTTCCAATAGATTCGTCCTAGCGGTGGGCTCGAGAAACAATGGGGGGCGGCGGCGCACCTGAACCACGCAGTCAGGGACACGCAGGCGCAGCGCTGCTAGCACGGCTGGCCGGCATACCGCGCCGCGCAGGACGCGCCACACGCTGAATTGAAATTATAATTTTTAACTCAGTAGCGTTATTCCCTGTCTTGAACTGAAATTATAATTTCAGTAGCGTTATTCCCTGTTTTGAAATAAGATTATAATTTTTTATTCCATTGATCATTGACACGATTTGTGAAAAGAATTATGAAGTAATTGCATTATCGACTTTCCTTAATAAGTGTGAACATTTTCAAATTAATCAGACACTTTGAAGGCGGTAAAATATATCGAAAGAGTCGGTTACATGGATATACAGATACAAACATAAAGGTCAATCGAATTAAAGAAAGAGAAATTTGTCACATTCTAAAAAAAAACTTGCCTGACTCAGAACGAATTTGGTGTTCATCAAAGCGTTTGAAAGCTTTCTTTTAGTCAGCAAGGCAACAAGAGAACGCCTAGCATTTTAAGGCAACTCTAACAGGTGAGAAACCGCCAATAACTTTCAAATTTATCCGTATTCAGATATTTCATAGACTGTGTTCAATTCTCATCGCATTGTGAGGATGTCACAATTCTTCTATATATTTGTATGTGTGTATGTAATGGTTCAAGCAATTTGGATGATTTTTCTTATTTAGATACGGTTTTTACCGTAAAACGCGAATTTCCACAAAAAAACTATTTTTAGAGCGCCATCTCTCAGTCATGGCTATAATTAGATATTGACTTGGTGGAGGTTACTGGTATTTCTGTGAGATAATATACTTGATGTCAGAATCCGAATTCTAAAAATCTTCCGAAAAAATATGATCTTAGGCTACGATCTCACAGAGCGATTTTTGCCCACGACCGCTGCGGTTGCAGGCCCGTGATTTTGTCTCTAAACTCACGAGGTCGGAGTTCTGTGTGGTTCGGAACAGCCGTGGTTGTAGTTTTCGCCCACAATCTTGGCGAGCGATTACCGCAACACGGTTCAGTGGAGTTCACCCGCCAACCAATCGCAAAGCATGATGTCCTTCGAAGCGGGCACGCGATTCTACTAGTTGCCCTCAGGAGGGAGCCGCTAATAATCACACACGTTACGGGCGTAAAACGCGTCGTGAAAATGTATATATTTTATACATATCTGTATACTAGAATATAGGACGCGGGTAAAAATCGCTGTGCGAAGTCGTAGCCTTATAATGAACGACGACAACGCATAGCGGGGCTCGTTCCACAGCCTAATATAATAGGCGACTAGTAATAAAACTTTATATATTAAATGAAATATGTATGAAATTATTCCAAAGGTGGATTAAAAAGATCGATTCGTATGTAAACTTATATTTAATTGTGGCTTATTTAATTTTTTATCCCTGCTCTTTTCCCTTTTATGTGGAGTCAGTCCAGTACGACCGTTGCCCATCCTGTATAGGTTTTGGCTACAGTTTGTTACGGCCGGCAGCCTGCCTCACGCCATCCTCGGGCATCGGTGTATGAAATATTAGTATATTATCGAAATAATTTACTAATATTTATTCCAACTAAGCATAACCTTGCGCTAGGAGATGGCTCATCACAATAGTCGAATGTCGGATTCGACCTGACGCGCATGAAGTGCATGTTTTGCACCCATAACTATTAGGTTATTGGCGCTTATATAAAAATGATATTCAAAAATATTTGGGTCATTAAAACATTATCTGTTATTAATTCATACCTAGAGGTTAAGATAGTCAGGGTCTAATTACTAACAAAATTTCTTGATAAAAAATTCTGAATTGCAAATAAGATTTTCTTTCTCTTATTTAGTTGCACAGGTTCGTTGTCAGGTTTTGGTTCAAAGGTCGCAATTTGCAATTTGGGACTTAACGGTACATGTTTTCTTTACTGTACTCAAATGCTTTAAATTACGTCATATGACTTAAATACTTTATTCGAAATATAAGTACATTTACATATTTTAGTACTGGAATACTTCTGTTCGAAATTGAAAGAAAGAGGTTGGTAGAAATTGGAACAGGAATGAGGCTTTTTTTTTAGGGGACCAAGTGGTCGGTCCCCCGCTCCTTAGCGCGGACGCCCTGGCAGTCGAAGCTGGGGCCAGCTTGCGGATGTCGCGGTGAAACACGCAAGTGCGCCTGTGACATCCGCAGAAAGAAGAGAGGACCATCGACAGGGTTTTTAGTGGGTATGCCTCTCCCCTAGGAGAGGAGAGTCCCACATAACCACTCGCACTGTCCCCACGGAAAAAAAGGAATCGGATTTTATTCAAAATCAAGAATCAAATTTTCCTTCTTCAATTAATCCTCGTATCGTTCTGATGTTAAGAGTAAAGTTTGAGTTAACAACGCTGATAGCTTTGTAGTAAAATTTATAAGTTATAATTTTAAGGCAGCTTGTACTGATGTTAAATTCTTACATACAAAACTCCCTTGCAACAATTAGTGCTCGACGTATGAAAATATACAAACTTAATTTAACGTAACTTCCATTATTCAGGTTAAAAGGTCAGGGGAGTGTTATTTCTTTGAAGAAAGTGATTTTTCATTATCTACTACTAAAGACAAACATGGGTCTGTCAAGTTGACACACGCATAACCTGAATGACGGCCATTAGTGATAATATTACAGGTCTAAATGGGGAACTAATGATGTAGGCATAAGGAGAATGAAAATGGTGTAGGAATAATAATGTTATAGGAAAGGTCTCTAAAGACCTAAACAATAGAAAAATATATACAGCTTTTTTCCAGTTCCGCGTTGTATTAAAGAGATATTTATCCAAATTAAAACTAAACAATTTATGTTGTAACCTAAATTAGTAACGTCACTATTAATGATCACTAGTAATAGATTAGTTAAAATAAAAACACACTCTTAAAGTCGACACGTCGGTGAAATAATCCGTAAGGTTTTACTGATACAGTACGTAAGTTATTTTTCACTTCTATAAATAAATATTAACTAAAAATTGGCGTTCTCAATCACATAGTTTATATACATAACATACTCAAATATTAAAAAAAAAAACTATTCTTTGCAATGTTTTGTGAAAGATATCAATGCTCATACTAACAGGCTCGACGCTTATTGGTCAATTGATCAATCATACTCCTTCAAAGCCCACAGCTAGACATATGCCTCTTGAATTAGAAGTTTTGTGGACAGTTCCTATGCTTCCTGGTGAAGATAGGAGGTCAGGAACAGAGGAGCCTAAATGTCAAAGAGAAGTAAGAGTAAAGAACACATAAGCCCAAACAAAATAACTTGATGGTAGTTCTGTAAAGTTCAAGAAACGCTACTTAGGATATGTGTTAGACGGTATTACGTCATGGTCCAAAACCGACGCGTAAATTTGTTATTCACCCCAAAAACACACACACATAAGTGCGTACGCGCACTGACATCCGCAACACACAAAATGAACACACGTGTCCTAAATTTCAGATGTGACATGTGCAGTCGATGGTTGAGCGCGTCTTGTAGCATAATTAGAATAATCAAGGCAGCCAGCAGAGCATGTACTACACTGCGAACCTAAACTACAATTACCAATACATTTTTATTACACTTTTGCGCTTAACTGTACTCTCCAACTCTAAATCGAAACCAGCTATTTGCATCTTTGATATGACAGTACATTTTGTTAGGAAATTTTGTCATTGTTTTTAACCATTTTAATTAAGTTTATGGTGTGTTGGGGTTATCAACGTCAATAATCCATGTCAGGATTGAAATACGGCTTCGCTTATGGTTCTACCTTCGAAAACATTTTTTTTTCTGTACCCCTTATAATGTGTGTGCTAAAATTCATGCTGATAGGTTAAGTTAGTTAGGAGATGACAGCGTAACAAACACTTCCATTGACATTATTAATATCTAATTAGGATTACAATTTATGTATCATTTCAAGTTCAGGTGTGATTCTTCTTCTTTCCATAGTATAAAACAAAGTTAATACAGCTAATAAGGTAACAACATAATACTAACCGTGGGTTTCCACTGGCGTATAAACTTGTCGCGATACAAGGACTCTATCTTTCTCTCTGAAAAAACAGAGACGACAATATGTTTTGTGTGAATGTTTCCTGCAGTGTAAACCCACGGTAAGGCGGAACGAAGTTTGCTGGGGCTGTTAGTTATTAATATGATTTGTGATCCAAATATTTGAGTACATAATATTAGGTCAAAAATTAAGAACTTCTAACTCTATAACTCATGTGAAAAGATTTGAGACTTTATTATATACGAATATTAAAAAGGGTCAATTTTGAAACAAAATTTCATTAAACCAGATACCAGCGACTTTGAAAGCATTTCACTTCCAGTGAAAGTAAAATAGACTAATTCATTACAAATATTAATTCCTTCTAAAACGTACCTTATTACCGCGTCATAAAGATCATTGTGTAATATAAAATCTGAACTCCAATTATTTGACAGGCGTTTATTTCTTCGACAGGCACTTGTGCAATGAACGTAACTCTTATTATGTGGGTCGTAAAGATGTTATTCGATTGCATAATTGATTCTTTTCAAGTAATGACGGTGGAGAAATTAATAAAAAAAAACTTTTGAACCGGATTTAAAACCATCCATAAAACAACAACGATATATATAAATGAAACACACAAAAAATGAAATATAAGATGTTGAAATTGTTTCTTTGAACAGAATTGTTCAAGATCCTCGTGGAAATGTCACTTCTATGAATTGTACCCAATTTTGTTTTAAATGCTTTTGTATTAGCTTGGTGTTGTGTGTGTGTGTGTAATCATTGAACGTGGTTTTGAACTTCTTCAAAATTTCGAAATAATTTGAAACTTCACACACTTATCAAGGCCCAATGACAATGCAATCCATTTTTACTTCAGAATCATAAAATTAGGTCAGTGACAAACTGCGTGTGGATAAAAGTCACAATCGTCATCATCTTCAAATTTTAAGTCGGCCCCTAAGTCTAAATTAACAAAAATAGAATACTATAATTTTTTAACCTTTCTATATAATTCAGATAAGGACAGTTATATTTTTAAATCACTAAATAGGTAATACTTTTAACCACATTTTAAATATAATACCTTTAACCACATTTCTCTGACATTCATAAAAGCTTAATAAACATACAAACAAATGTATTTGTTTATATATATCTTAGTAAGCCTCATTCCAAGTAGGCCATATGATCCATCTCATCGTGCAATCTCTAAACCGCACAATAAAACGGTACGGAATATTTTGTACACGACAAGTATATACTGCAAAGGTTAATCCAATACCGCGAAAGTAACGTAAAACTTAATTGCAATGTCATTTTATACCAAAAAAAACTAGAACAGACACCCTATTTTTAAATATTTTTGTTTATGAAATATTAGTAGACTTTTGAATTTACTAAAATTTATTTTAACTATTTCAACTAAACTTATAAAGCTTGTGCGAGAATATAGTTCACGACAGTAGTCGAATAGCGGATTCCAACCCACGACCCTATGATCGGCAGTCTGTACCCTTAACCATTAGACTGTTAGCGCTTAAAACTTACAACTCAAATTCGATCTTCAAATGGAATAAGAGGAAATTGGTCAAAAATGCCAGAGGAAGGTCAATACAATCGAGAATGAATGTTGTTCGTGATGAAAATGGGGACATTCTGACTGATGAAGTTTCAATTCTGAAGATTCGAAAGGGATATCTGGAAAGATTGTTTGAATGTGAAGAGGCATCTGTATCGAACACGGCAGACACTCATGAAGAAATGGACTTTTTCAATATATGTTGGAGACATGGCCTAGTGCCAGAAGATTGGTGTCGAGCTGTCATCGTCCATCTATATAAAGGAAAAGGTTCACAGCATGATTGTAAAAATTGAGCGTTGTGGGAAAAGTTTAATGTACCTACTGGTTAAAAGAGTTATGAAAGAAACAGAAGAAAGAATGAGAGATGTGCAAGCAGATTTTACTGAAAGAATTGGGCTGTGTGAATCAGATCTTTTCTTTACGTATGATTTGAGAAAAGTTTTTGGCTGTAAATCAAAAAGTTTTCTGCGCCTTCGTAGATTTAGAAAAGGCATATGATAAAGTTAGAGATGATCTGTGGCCAACCCTGGTTGTCTTTGGATTGAACAGTGATCTAACATAAGTGACGTCGCATAATAGGATTAAAACTTTACCGACGAGCATGTATGCGTGTGGATGTAAAAGATGCGAGAGAGATGCCAGAATCGCGCCAATTGGAAATCCATAATACTCATAACTGGGCTACGGGCGTGAACGCATTTAACTATTAATTTTATAAAAAGATACACCACACAAAGCAAATTCTACTGAGTTTCTAAACAATTAAGAAGAAGAGAAAAGTGCATAAAACGACTATGTAGGTCAAATCAAAGGTAAATGCTTCAATCAACCATTTCACTTACATCTAAAAGACCCATCATGTTACTTTACATATTAACGACTTCGATTACATTAATTTAACAACTTTCTTGATAAAACTTCCACATAGAAATGTGAGAAAAATCATCAACAATACGTCATCGAATAACAAAAAGCCTATTGTGATATTTACGCTTAGCTTTCACGTATTGTACCCATAGCTCAATCGTGATAATGAAATATTGAACACCAGTAACAGTATACGATTAGTCCAGAATTTTTTTATGTAAGAAGGTGACAAGCGACACGTTTAACTGATGTTAAGTGACAACTACCCATAAAATGAGTTACCGGGACATTACCAGAATTTATATAGGACAGAAAAGAAGATATATATGTAAGGAGAAGTAAAAAAGAAATTGATGGAAGTAGAAGAGGTTAAAATAAGATATCTAAACTTGAAATCATTCACTGTGTGTATGTTACAATAGGTTTGCTAGCTATATATATTATTCAAAAGTGATAGAAAGAAATAGATCATACGAACTTATCTGGAGCGTGAGATATTATTGAACGGTAATGAGAGAGAAATTAAAAAGTAGATGAAAACGTTGTAATTTTTTACTCATCTGCTGTTTCCGGTAAAAGTACAATTTATAAAGTTGACGGTACAGACATCTATACTAATATTTGTTTCTTTGTTCCTGATAAACTTAAAAACTACTCAACCAATTTTGAAAATTCTTTCACTTATATAAAGGTATTCTAGATTTAAATAACATGGGCTATATTTTTTAATTTGTCTACCTATCTACTCAAGCGACATTTTTAATTGAAACGTAGTTGTCATCTTTCTTAGATACGCCATTTAGTCGTGTACATTTGAAAAATAGGAAAGCCTCGCTTTAAAGGTTACCCGTTTTTCAGTTTTCCGGAACGAAGAAATAAGAAATCATTTTCTTTGTAACATTAATATAGATTTTGAACGTATGTTTTTTGTTCACAGAAACTCCAATAGAGGAAGTTACAGATGCGTTATATGACAAGGGAGTGAAATTTCTCATGGAACACGATCTAAAATTAACGTTACCTGAACTGTTCTTCCACGGGACTACACTGAAAGTTTCACCGAGAGCTTTAACTAAAACTGGAGCTTTAGTGCACATAGATTTAGAACCAAAAGAAGATGTTGGTCAGGGGAGGATATTTTTTCACAAAATAAGTAAGTAACCGAAATACCTGTACATATCTTTATGTATAAAAATAAGATTTTAGAATAAGAACAAATTTTAATAAAATTTTGGCTTTTAAGCTCAAATGTATTCTGAAAATGCTATGAATGTTATTGTAACAACAATAGAATATCACCTATCTTTAGACTTCTTTTCTTTTTTTTCTTCTACAGTTTTAAGAATCTCAGTTGACTTTATCACTTTCTGAAGAACGGCAGTGTTAGTCTTTGCCGTTGTATATTTGTAAATTCAATACCCAACTAAATCTTATCTTAGATCTTAAATTTGAGAAAGGTAGATGGGATGTCCCTACAGAATTTCTATATTTTATTATTTACATTGTTATCGGCGGCTTGTCGCTTGGAATCATGTGAGACCCGAGGAAGTTGAGTGATATATCAACGCATTGCCCAAACTACTGGGCATAGTGACTTGAAATTTTGCACAGAGATTTCTAATATTACGTAGGCGAGCACTAAGAAAGGATTTGAAATTATTTAATTTTAGATCTGAATGTATATAATCGATCATATTAAATAGAGTTCAGTTTGCAGTTGGCTGGACAATCGTCAGTTAAATTAAATTACAAAGGGCGCGTTTAACTCAGCCTGTGTTATATAAATGATTAGATAGTTAATACAGGGTATTATCAGCTTGGTTGTTATTGTGCACGTGTTAAAAAAATACAATTGATAATGTTTTATTGTTTTAGAAAAGTACATTAAAAAGAAACTAGTGATGGCTGCACTAGCAATAATCCTAGTGGTGAAGTTAATTGCCTTGAAGTTGATATTCGTACTGCCGTTAGTTTTGGGAGTGTCCACCGCAAAGAAGATGTTCCTGAAATTCCTGCTATTCCTCTTCCCGGCTTTGAGTCACATATTCAAGCTATGCTCGTGGTATCACCAGAATTACCACACAACGAAATATCATCACCATCATCATTTAATTACACATCACCATCACAAGGTAAGCGCTTACCCACTTAAAAGTCGTCAAAGATATATATTTTGGGTACACAATTACAATCCGCCCCATGCCCGGGTAGATAGACAAATATAAAAATGTATTTTTATTGGTGAAAGAATTTTTTAAATCGGTTCAGTAGTGTTTGTGTTAAACCAGAACAAACAATCAATTATTTCTCTTTATGAATTATTTCTCTATTGCCAGCGGCTTCGCTCGCATTCCTTTTTTGCATGTTTCGCGCTGTAAATCTAATTATTTTTCCCCTATTTTTTCTAGTCATAAATATAAAATTATTCAGGAATAAGGTAACATTCTAATTTGATGATGATGATTTTTAGAAATCGTTCATGTAATTTTTGAGTTTTTGTTCTACAATCCACAAATTTTGAGTAAGATATTTTTTTATAATTTTTAAATTCGTAAGTAACTATTGAAATTGGAATGTCTAGTCTCAATGTGGTATTGATTTACTTTGATTAAACCAATCAATCAAAATCAAAGAAATCAATCAAAAAGACAGATTTTTCAAATGAATTTTAACGCCAAAATCATTCACTTTCTCTGTAATTTTAGTTGACAAATAACAAACATAACTTACATTAAGTAGAAACTTTCATATTACTTACTTTCATATACAGTTAAAAAAAATATATCCACTTAATGCTTTTTATGAAAGAGAGAGAAACGATCAAATGGTTCAGTGGTGGTGTTAAGTGACAACCGTTGCCCAAAAGCAACACGGAGGTGAGTTTCAGATGCAACCTCTAGGGCTGAGGAGGGACATAGATAATGGCCTAAGATACAGCAGAAAAATTAATTTGATCAGGACCTAGATAATATGTGAGATAATATATATCTTGATAAATGGGTTGCCGAGCTAAATCTGGGGCCAACACTGTTTAAATTGTAAAAACCAAATTATGTTGAACCATTGCGTAACTCGCCGTTGGCGATCCTAGGGTTCAAGTTTATTTTGACGTAGAACGGAATGTAAAACTCGAGTTCGATTTGACACTTCGCACAGAACTGGTACTAGAAAGTTGTCTCCCGACAGGCGCCGTATGCTCCTGCGTACGGTCACCCGTCACATGCGGGGCATGTCGTCGTGAAGCAGCACGGCGAGCACCACCCACAAACACTTGACTACAACACTCAAGACTGGGAACTCTCCGGGCCAGGACTTGGCAGCGAGTAAGATATTGTTTTCTTTGTAGATATTTCCAGAATACATATTTACCATGCAAATACCAATGCTTTAAGAGTTGAAGTTAAAGTTTTAGCAGTGCTAGAGCCCGAGAACAACATCTCCTCACAGAAGGCAGGCGTGAAGTAGAATTATTTCTGTGTTTCGTCTGAAGAGTAAGGTTCCAAAGACCTAATTCTGGTCTTCTGCTTCATCCACCCTTTTCTAATTAGAAAAGAAGGGGAAAACGATTTTTCGGAAGGGTGAATGGATAGGAGAAGGAAAACCCTTTTTTCTGTTTATCCTTTCTCCTCTATCCTTATCCCTCTCTTCATACGGTAGGCCACGCATCTGCAACTATTCTTGATGCAGATCCCAATGGGTAGCGGACACTTAATATCAGGTAAACCGCTTGCTCGCTTGCTACCTCCTTATATAAACATGTGGTCGTGTTTATGCATTAACTCATGAGATTCGAAACCCAAGACACTGGTTCAACACAAAGTTAGCTAGTTTACTTACTACAGGTCCAACTTTGCAGTTGCCTGAAAACAGTGGATTTTTTTTTTGATCTTGTGGTTTTCCTGCTGTTAACAACAATACGCTTACTAATATATTTTCTAAACAATGACAATAAAATGTTTTGCACCAGGTACATCGGATCAGACATACACCGCAATGCTATAGCCAACTTCAAGCCGCACGCAAACGACATCAACGACATTAACTCTTGGGGACTCGGTCTCCCACCAGGTAAGGGATTTTTATTTTTATTTTCAATACTGCATGCATCACACGGAAAATAATAAAATAAATATGCGCTCACCCCCGTAACCTAGAGGGGTGGGCAGAGGCTAAGAAAAATAAATATTAAATAGCGAATATTTATTTTAAATACTGCCATATTATGTGCAAGAAAAATAGTGTCATACTGTATACTATTTTTAGAATAACATATTTATTTACTTTAAAGATTCACACACATGATAATACAATTCATAAAATTAAATTTATTTCATAAAAACGGTATATCCTAAAATAGTTAACAAAGCATGCAATTTATTAAAGAAAAATAATTTTAATAGAAAAGTAAAAGTAATAAATATATTTAATATTTAATTTAAATTAAGTTTCTAGTTATAATTTTAGTAGAGGCGTTAGAACCAATAAATACGTCAAAATTTGTCTGTATGTCATAGATTCAAATGTCGTCCAGTGTTTGTGCCATAGCAGGGCAAACAAAACAATTTTACATGACATTGACATACAATCGTTTATATCCTTTTAAATAACTGTTATCAATACCAAACATTATGAAGCATGTATTAATAACTACAATTAACTAATTTAAAGCCTAAGTTATTTTAGTCTTACCTTCAATTTATTAATTAATTAAAAAATGGTTCATTCGCGAATTAAGTACCTCACGTAGCTCAAATCCCATTATTATCTTTACATATTATTAAATTAACATCCATGACCCGACTATGAGTAAAGTGAATGTTCTTCCAGGGCAAGCGAACATTGGAGAATATGCAAGCAGTAACAATGCCGTACCTAATGTAGTTGCTGCTCCAAACGTGGGGCATAAGATCTCGTCTGGCGGTCCAATAAGGTAATTTATAATCACGTTCCAGGCTTGATATTAATGTGATCATTACTATCAGTGGAATTGGTTAATGGATGTTTGGAAATTATTACAAGATCGTCAGTCCATCTCGTGGATTACTGACTGGTTACCGGAGGTGGAAGCTATATGTTTTATTGCTATAAAAGTATAACATTCTCTTGTGCAAAGTATATTATCGAATTCTTGCCAAAAATCTATCTATTTGTTTTCATTTATTACATAATTTTCACCGAAACACAAGAACAGAATACCTCATAAACAGATGATGATGACTATAGGGTCTTATAATAGTGCTAGATAATAAATAAATTAAAATAAATTGCTAACACGATGATGTTTTGCATCTTATACGTAATATGACCGAGAATGTTACTTGTTTTGTTTCATTCATGTCTATATTAAAAATGACTTAAGCCTTTCACATAGAAAAGTGAGTTGAAAAACATTTTATATAACGTATTGCGTGCGAGTGAAAATACTTTGCTCGAACGATTTACGTTTTCAAACGATTTTAAATTGTAACAACATTTTATCACGAGATCGTTGTACACAACATCGACTGATGAATGTCCCGGTGTAAATTGTACACTTTCCGACAAAATGTGACGTATAAAAACTGAACAATTGTGCGTATTTTTCGTTTGTTATCAATTTCTTTTATTTAAAAATGTATGATGCAAAAAAGCTTAGGAGATTAACGGATTTCTGAAAGCTTTGTCAAATTTTCATTCAAATCACACCGGTTTTTAACGCCCTTTATTCAACTGTTTGTTGTTATTGAACTTGTCAACACTACTCGGTAAAACTGTGTTTCTCTTTTTAATGTCAACAGTAGACCTCAGTTACAAAGAAAGAACCTGCCTACTTCTTCGGTATTCTCGATGTTTACTCGTATAGACAAAGGCCATTGCTACGTACTAAAATCATACTGAACACTTTTAGACCTGGCCAGTTGGACGCACTGAATGAAAAAAAAAGTATTTGAGACTTAATATCGAACTCTTTGGAAGTCCATGTATGTCTTTTGTATTTTTTTTTAATTTGGAAATACAAAAAAGTATTCGAAGAACTTTCAGTGTTATTACCACTACACTTAACATTTCAAAGACAGTACTTATAAAAGTGTGCGTTGATATTGTTCAGGTCAGTATTAAATCAGTTTCAATGGTTTGTTTCAGGCCGATCGGACCGCCCAATCCTTATTATAGAAACAAGAAAGCGACAGCAAGAGATCCAGAGAAAGAAGCGCTTGTAAGTAAATAAATAGTCTTATATTTATTCCTTTATCTTTATAGATATGTAATTAATTAAATAAATAAAAAGATCAAATACTATTTTGTAATAGTAAACAAATATGTACTTTTATATCTTTCCGTGCGGATAGTCCAGATCCAGGTATATGTATGTATGAGAATTCATTATATCATTATCTCTTTTTATTGCTTACATAGTATGATTGTAATGATTTGTTATGATTCTAATGATTCAATTATCAACAACAATAATTAGAAAATCTCACATCACGCAATATGTGATCGCTACAGACTTTCGATTTTCTCTATAGTTTCTAACGCTGTTAATGATTTCTAATATTAAGAAAAGGTAAAGGTATGCTCCGGTGCTTCGGGCATATTGAAAGGATGAATGAAGGGAGAGTAACGAAACAAATTTATGTTGAAAAAGTGAGTGGCAGCGTTGGCAGGTTACGGAGAAATTATATCGATCAGATTAGTAACATACTAAAGATAGGCGATATAAGGAGTACTCGTAACTGACGAGCTTGTATGCGTAGATGTATGGATGCAGAAAAAGCGAGAGAGGTGCGCCAGGATCGCGCCAAATGGAAATCTATAATATCTGCGTACCCCTCTGGGTTACGGGCGTGAGCGTATATTTATTTATTTAATATTAAAAAATCATATTTATATTCCTATATCTTAAAATTAGAATTGACCCATAAAATTTGACAGATAACCTACCTTTTACAATTAAAACAAGCACCAAGAAATATTTTTTGGGAAGTTAATCCCAAAAGAAGTAAAAAGATGTTGTATGCAAAATTAAAAGGGTTCATTGCCATTAAGAGAACCATTAAATCAGACAAAGTCGAAAGCAGTAGCCAGCACCGTTTAATCTTGTCGTCAGCTTGCATGGAGAAAGTGCGTCCTATCGAGTCGAAACGAAATCGAATAAATAGAATGAGTTGGTTGAACTAATTAAATATAACGGCTTAACTCACGCGTAGCCCAGTGTATGTACCAACTAGTTTCCAGCCCGTTGGGGGCCTTTCCTCAGGGTGGGCTGGACTTACTGAACTTTATTAGTTCACGGTCGCGTTCAATGTGAGACGGGCTGCGACCGCGAACTAATCCCAATCCCACGCTGTGTAAGGGCCCCTGACTGGCTGGTAACTAGTCGGAACATACACCGGGCTACATGTTAAACCGTTATTTAATAAGTTTATTGAATCTCACAAAATATTAAATAATTGAATGAATCGAATGATTTTAATCTTTCAGATCCGCGCGGCATCCCTCGCGGCGAGAGCACCTGCGTCGCCCGTCAGAGACGAAATACTAAGAGTGTCACAAGCGAAGCTGACGGAAACGAACCGCGTCAAAACTGAGACTGAGCTCGTGAGACAACAGCAGGAAATACTAGCAGCTCAAGATCCTGTAAGTTTTATTTTGAGTCAGTAACAAGCCTATATAACAAGCTAATGAGAAGCAGATGCGTACACCACCTCTAATGAAATCCTTCCCATCCCTTATTAGTCTTTACTAATAAGGATAGGATAATAGGAAGGGGAAAAGGACTAGAATTAGGCCTCCAACACCTCGATCATAAGACGAAACGCAGAAATAGTTCTACTTCGCGCTTACGTATTTAAATACGTTAGTAGAATCCAGTAAAGAGCGTCTACTTTAAGTCCGGGATTTTTTTAATTATTCTTCATTAATTGTTTTTGTTGTATGTAAATCAACATCGTGAGTAGTTCAAAATGTTTAATATCGTTTTTATTTTAAATTAAATGTCGTTACCAAGGTTTTATAGATATACTAGCAGTTGCCCGCGGCTTCGCACGCACTCCTTTGTTATTTTCCACATAATAAATAAACACAGTAATTATATATTACTTTTTTTTTAATCTAACCATCCATCCTCGAATCCCCTTGAACTCACACAAAAAATTTCATCAAAATCGGCCCAGCCGTCTAGGAGGAGTTCAGCGACATACACACGCACACAAGAAATATATACATATATAAAGATATGTACATGTATAAATAACGAAGTCAAACCGGGAACCCACGGGTCGTACATTTTTCGGGGTAGAAAGTAGCAAATAGGCTGTGCTATTCCAGACTAAAATCTATCTCTGTGCCAAATTTTATCCAGATCTGTTTAGCCGAAATCCATCCATCCAAACTTTCTCACTTATAATATTATTAAGATGATATGTGGGCTCAACTGCAAAGAATCTGAGAAGAAATTTCTTTAACTTATAATTGTAAACTGTTCTACAGGATACGATAGCCGCTGAGAGATTCTATGGCGCTCTGTTGGAGAAAGTGGATACAATTCTGATGCCAATGGGAGCGAATGACATCGGCTGCAGGGAGCGAGCTATCTGCGCCATGTACAGTGATCCATTCAAACATTCACCGTACAGCAATCTAGTCTCTAACGAACTTAGCAAGTGAGTTTCTCTTCATTAATATAATAAAGCGTAGCCTCATCCTACTATAACCTATTACTCACAAAATTTACAAAAAAAATCAAGCGCGGACCTCACACCGATGTTGGGACTGGTCGCTTGATGTGACCACCCCAGCGCTTCTTGCGGTCTATCACTGTGCTCAAGCTTTCAATAAAGGGATACACCCGGATATAACCCATCCAGCAATAATACAGCTATGCACAAATTTATTCTAAGCCGGAACGAAGTTTACGCGGTCAGCTAGTATTAGAGGTGTAATAATTAAAATACATAACAGTATATCTGTTTAATCTCTATCTTATATTCGAAAGTACTATAATTAAAAAAAAAACCTACGAATTTAAATAACACTACATAATTATGTACATATATATTCTTCGACCCAAATAATATTAAGGTTCATTATAGTAAAATCCGACATGGTGTTTGATCACCAATTACAGTTACCTCTGGAGCGTAGAGGTAACATTATTCATTGTTCCACAAATTCTATTGTATTACTTGGGATATTATTAGAAAATTAGCCTGTTAAATTACTTGGATATACACCTGACAAGTTTGTATTGTTTCATTTTTTGTAACCAGCTCCGTGCTCGGTTGTTGCAGACTATGTTTTTGATAAATATGTAGCTTTGTGAAACCTGAATTATAAAAATTGGTCCAGTAGTTTCCAAGCAAACATTACAAACAAATTTATCTTTTCTCTTTATAATATTAGTATTGATTGATATTGTTAGGATTTTTATGTGAAATCTTATGATTGGGGGGGGGGGGGCTTGAGCCCCATTTATTATATTTACATGATATCTAGAAAGATCAATAAAGATGACAAGTGTCTATGCGCTTAGGACTTAGTCTGTCGTCTCGGTACATTAGGAGAAAGCACTGTTGCCGACCAGAATGTTCCAAATGTTATATTATTTTGTATAGATGTCCGGACTAAACCATATACATTAATATGCCGGAGGGTGTCATTTCTATATGGAAAATGTATTGTATACATACAATACATTTTCCATATAGAAATACATACATTTTACAAAAATACATACAATACATTTTCCATATAGTACATATACAACGTTGGATTTCATGTGTGTGATATAATTTCTGTAATCTTTTCCAGGGAGTCCAGTGAGCTAGTACCGCCCGCAGACAGCAAGATGGCGCTGAGGTACTACAGATATGTCCAAGCGGCGAGAGATGGACAAGAACAAAAAGACTGTACTATTGTATATCCTCAATGCAACATAAACTATAATAAAAAGTAATAAGTTAATACAATTAAGAAAACATAAAACAATGTTATCTGCCTAAAATGCATTGTGTAGTTTAACTAGTGTTTATATCAGCAATAAATAGAGGAAGGAATTTTAGGGAAAGTCTGAAAATTGCGCCAGTGAGAAAGAAATAGAGAAGCAGGGTAGATGAAGGGCATATAACAAAGAAAGCAATGAGAACGAACATTACAAGTGTAAAGGAAGAAGAAGGAAGAGAAAGGATGGATGAAATGTGTGAAAGATGATATGTATAAGAAAGACGTAAATTTAGATATGACGATTGATAGAGGTATATGGACCAATTGGTGCAAACAAGGCAGGTAAATGATAACGCTACCGATAAAAATAGAAACTTACTCAGAAACGATATTAAAAACTATTTTGTTTCAATAATTGTGATTAATCAAATGTCCTGTTAACTTTTACATTACACGCCGATAAAAATTCTCTTTTATATTGTGTTGAAGCTTTGTTACAGCGTTGTTGGGATATTTATATCATCTTTTTATTTTTGTACATAAAAGTATAAAATGTATTAATATTCGTTTCGACGTATACGTTTGTCATTCAAAAGCAATGTGTTGATAATAATTATAATGATTATATGGATAGGTAATTTGTTTTATATTTGTAACAATATAATACATAAATACACTGAATAAGCGATCATGTCTTATAGGTTTTGTTGCATTTTGAAAATATTTGCAACGATATGGGAATTATGATTTTAAGGAACAGCTGTAGCCAAACATATCATTATGTATTTTAATTATCCTTTTGATAATGTAAAAGATGTGGAGATATTAACTGATTTTTCCTTACATCTTGCTATCCTAACGCCATCTCTTGGTGCTTTTACTTATCATTAGCTAAGTTAGCTATTGACAAAAGATAGATGGCGTTTGGAAAGCTTTGATATGGGAAAATTTTCAGATACAAATCCCACAAGAAAATAAATTTATTAAATAATTACAAATAAGTCTAAAAATCCTGCATTTGATAAAGATAACTAACTTATTTTTCTAATTTACGTATTTATTTATCTTTAGACTTAAGTGTAAGTTAAGTAAAACATTTCTTTGTTTTCACTGAAAGTTTCCTAT
>JWHW01027116.1:35123-45803 GCA_000931545.1 Papilio glaucus
AATACAATTACGAAAAAATAAAAACAATGTTATCTGCCTAAAATGCATTGTGTAGTTTTAAGTAGTGTTTATATGTCAGCAATAAATAGAGGAAGGAATTTTAGGGAAAGTCTGAAAATTGCGCCAGTGAGAAAGAAATAGAGAAGCAGTGCAGATGAAAGGCATATAACAAAGAAAGCAATGAGAACGAACGTTACAAGTGTAAAGGAAGAAGAAGGAAGAGAAAGGATGGATGAAATGTGTGAAAGATGATATGTAAGAAAGACCTAAATTTTGATATGACGACTGATAGAGGTATATGGACCAATTGGTGCAAACATGGGAGGTAAATGATAACGCTAACGATAAAAATATAAACATACTTAGAAACGATATTAAAAACTATTTTGTTTCAATAATTGTGATTAATCAAATGTCCTGTTAACTTTTACATTATACGCAGATAAAAATTATCTTTTATATTGTGTTGAAGCTTTGTTACAGCGTTGTTGAGATATTTATATCATCTTTTTATTTTTGTACATAAAAGTATAAAATGTATTAATATTCGTTTCGACGTATATGTTTGTCATTCAAAAACGATGTTTTGATGATAATTATAATGATTATATGTATGGGTAATTTGTTTTATATTTGTAGCAATGTAATACATAAATACACTGAATAAGCGATCATGTCTTATAGGTTTCGTTGCATTTTTAAAATATTTGCAACGATACGGGAATTATGATTTTAAGGAACAGCTGTAGCCAAACATATCATTATGTATTTTAATTATCCTTTTGATATTGTAAAAGGTGTGGAGATATTAACCATTTTATTAACAATAACATTTTTCCTTACATCTTGCTATCCTAACGCCATCTCTTGGTGCTTTTACTTATCATTAGCTAAGTTAGCTATTGACAAAAGATAGATGGCGTCTGGAAAGCTTTGATATGGGAAAATTTTCAGATACAAATCCCACAAGAAAATAAATTTATTAAATAATTACACTAAGTCTAAAAATCCTGCATTTGGTAAAGATAACTAACTTATTTTTCTAATTTACGTATTTATTTATCCTTAGACTTAAGTGTAAGTTAAGCAAAACATTTCTTTGTTTTCACTGAAAGTTTCCTATGATTTATAAAATGTATTCTCTGTTACGAAATTATCCTTCACGCAGTTTTTTCGTGGCCCTTTTAAGCTGCCTGTCCATTCCATTGATTGGCGCTGTTCCATTATTAACCAATCAAATCTAGACTTCGTTCCGCTTCAGTGTCAATTGACGCGGAGCGAGAAAGAGAAGAGGAGTGGGAGAGTAGTGGGGAGCGGAGTTGCGGCCTGTATGCTCTAGGCCTAAAGCACAAGATGGATTATTCAAAGCGAACGGACAGCGATAGAATGGACAATGGACAGACAGCCTTAGGAGTGAACATAACAAAATATTTTATGTCGCTTGAAACTAACACTGACAGAGATGGTGCGCATGGTTTAGTTTCACTATCGAGCAGTAAAGCCAGTTGTAGACCGAAAACTAAGCTAAGCCAAAACTACTCTAAACCAACTATACTCGACAACTAAGCGAAAACTAAGTAAGTGGTTAGGTAGTTAAGTAGGACGAATAGTGAATAAAGTAAATACAAGACTTCCATATCTAACTTATTTATATTATTATATCTAATTAAGTTAGCTTCGTTTTAAAAACTTTGTTAGCTATGAATATTTATTAAAAATTATATTGTTTGAATACTTTGTAAAAATATGGGATATGCGAAAAAACGAATGCTGTTAATCTAATTTAGCTTAGCTTTCAGTCTGTGACCGCCTTTATCCAGACTAGACGTCCTAAATTTTAAATAAGTATTTTTTAATGAATAAACTACTTCAGAGACAACCTAAATGTTCCTATTTTAGGTTGATATCTGTTATTTTATTATTTATAATAGCATAAAATCAAATAGAAACACAATTAAATGTTAACTTGTAGCGTAAGTTGTTTGTATACATTTAAATATTAATAAACAATTTAGTCACTAGGACTTTAGAATCCGTTTCAATTCAAAGATTTGTTTGCTCAAAAAATGTAGACATATAACGTTAGTCACCCTTCGTAGTAATCCAAATTATTTATTGCAAATAAACTTATTTATTTAATTAATTAACGAATAATAATTTATTTTAATATTTAATAAAATTATTCCATTAAGAAACTAAGTTAATTTTGTTTGATTTTGATCCACATCAATTATTTAATATTAATTTTTTAACGAAGACATTATTTTTATTAACAAATTTTAACTGTTTATTGTTCTAATAGCAAATGATAGGTGTAATTAACATATACGGCACATAAAAGATAATATTCTTGGTAATTTTAGAAGTACCAAACGTATTTAAGAAGTACCAAAGTAATTGGAAGACGAGTGGTAAACTTCATTAAGAGTCAGTAGGTTTAGATAAAACAAAAAGATGAAGGATGACATGGACATGAAATGAAAGACTACCTGAGCACAATAACTCAAGATTCGTGTGGAATGCACCGTAGTGCACTAACGTTCAGTCATTTCGAAACAGAGAGCAACGAAGCCATATCTATTCATTAGCCTCTTTACATTATTTCACAACATGAACTTTTAATAACCTAAAAATGTTCGCTGTGACGTCATCCGACATATTTCCATGTTATTGCGAATGAATAGAGTAATAAAAACATTCAACCTGTAATACACAAACCGGACGGAATATAGGCAGCGCAGTGGTACCCTACAAGACTCAGCTGAAAATCGTGTTAAGGTATTTCAAAATATTACCGTCTAATGTTCAGTTAACGCATTGTTGACATTATACAACCCAAACATTGGTTGCGCCACAGGCAACCGTCTCAGAACACAATGAACTAAATGAGAACTCTCGTAATAGTAGTCAACACTTTTCTGGTAAGCTTAAATCATATTTTTGAGACATTTTAAGTCGAAATGACTTAAATGGAATGAATGAAATCGTGTTATATGCAACTATATCAATTGCGAATTCCACGCACTAAGTGGGGTCAGCACAACGTATTGCCTTCTTCCACGCACTAAGTGGGGTCAGCACAACATATTGCCTATTTTATCTCCCGTCACCTCAGTAATCACTTCTTGCTCATTTCATCTTTGACGCAGTACATGTATCTTTTCTTAGGTCTACCTCTACTAAATGACTCCACATTCATATCTAAAACTTTCCTTGTCAAATGCCACTCTTCTATTCTAATAACATGCCCATACCATGCTAACCTTTTGATCCGTAATTTTTCTATCACTGGTGCTACTTTCAAGCATCCCCTAATATAAAAAATATACATTCAATTAACTAATATAGCTCCTAAATAGGTAATAGCGGAAAGTAAATTTTAGCGTGATTGGTATCATTTGGAAGAAGCGAGAGAGATAAGAGATATACCAAGACGTACAGTCAAATGTTGCTCCTCTAAGAATCGCCCCTTCATCCGCACCATCAGTCCCAATCCCGTCAACTTGCTAGATCATCGATCTATCTGGACCAACATAAGCACCTTCTATCATTCGCAGTAGGATGCAAATGTCTATAAAATGTGTATAAATCCATGAATTCTAAAAATGAAAAACTCACTGATGTAAAAAGAGTCTAATCTGGATCATAATCATAGCACGTTGTATACAATTTCTATTAAGTCAAAGCCTACTTGTACATCGTGTCTGACACTATCTAGTTTCATTTCTATTTTGGTATTGGCAGACAATAGAGGTGACTTCATTTTCCCGACGGCCGACGACCGACGAATGGCCAGGCGGAACTTTGCACCCTCATTTCACTTTGATACGTGAGCAAACGCGTAATGAGGTGAAATTCTGTTGCACTGATTAGTATAAACTACGGTTAGCCATGTTTATAATTTAAAATTGACTTTTGATTTTGTAAATAACACAACATTTAAATTAAACGTAGAATATAGTTTTTTTTTTCTTTCAACCCGTTTACCAATAACCTAATAACATGTTATTTTTAAAATGCTATAATGTTATTAACTAGCATAGCTTCCTAGCCTTAAATATCAAGAGCTATTCCGATAATTTGCTTCACAATTAACGCTGTTGATATAACAATATTCAAATAATATCGAAGTATCTCAATTGTAGAGCGTTCTGGCATTTGCTCTAGATTTCTTTCTATGTATAAATCACGTCATTGTACCCTAGAAGTATGTGTTAAGGTCGGTAATAAGTAGTTGTTGAATTCACTGTCTATTTCAACTAAATAAAATAGGGTACAAATATAATTTAAATTATACTAGCTACCTGTAAAGTGAAGTTAGTAACGTGCATTGAATTGTAAAATAAGCGCCAGGCGAAATTTCAACGTTGTGCTAGTACTAATGATGAAATCGATTTTCACAGGTAACATCTATCTTTGCACGTGTTGTCACACATCAAAGAATAAAAAGGGCACATGCAGATACCGCGTTGAACGCCCTGCTCAACATATACAAAAGGAATCCTTTAAGACGTTCCAAAGTGTATGAAAAGTTTTCTAAACAGTTGCTGTCATGCAGACCGGATACAAAACGCAACGCCTTGAATATTGATTCGAATGAAAGTACAAGGAATAAAGAAAAGAAAACTGGCGTTAAATTGAGACGCATAGAATCGATTATAAGAACTCCGCAAAAACATACGACTACCGATTTTAGTAGCTTTATATTCGATTCTAGTACTCCAGAAAATTTTATGCAAAGTTCGATAATAGATGACTTTTTGAAAATCGAATTCTATAATACAGATGATAAGATTGCAGAAGGAAAAATAAAGATACTCGTCAATAACGTCGATGGAAAATTAGTTTCTGATATGGTCGTAAATAGTGTAAATTCAATTAAGCAACATAACCAAACGGATGCAGCTAAATATACGAACGGGGGTTTAAGAGCTACGGATGAAAACACATCAGACTACAATTCAAATGTTATAGTACTAAGGTAGGGAATAATAACAAACGATTGTTAAATAGAATTTGAATCTTATATCATAGACTTTATTTACAGTAAAATAAATAATTTAAATAAATTAATTAATCAGAGGTCCGTATTATTTTAAAGCTTATTATATCTTTTTGGTTTAAATTTGTCCTGAGTAGGCTATTTCGTGGGCGTCTTCGTAGGATCGTGCTTGGTAAGGACCGTGGGAGTCCCAAGCTGGGGCGTGGTGGTCTACATGGTGCTCGACGTGATGCTGAGGGTAGTGGATGACTTCGTAGTTTACGACCTTGGGTTTGGTGAACTTGAAGATGACCATAGCACCTGTAAAAAATTACAATAATTAGTAATAAACATTTAGACAGTTCAATGAGTAAGAATCTAGATTTAATCTTTATATTGATATTTTAATAAACGCGGACCAATTTATTATAACTTTTAAGTTTTTTTTTTAAATCATGTAAAAGTTTAAATACCCTAGTGTGTCATACATACAAGGGTTTTCTCTTGGTAAGTGAACCTAGAATTACTCTAGGGTACTAGGGAACTCACTCTGTTCAGCACATAAGTCATCGCTTATTGTTAAATGTTTGCTTCAGAATTTGGTTTCTATGAATACTAGTCTAGGCGCTTTGTCTGATCGGTAAAACTTACCAGAAAGAACGAGGGAGATGAGACCAAGAGTAAGAGCCTTCCACGTCTTAAGAGCGATCATAGCGAGAGCCAGGGGCACGAGGACAGCAGTCTTGAATTTCAAACCAAGAAGGAAGGGCAGGACCACTTTCTTGATGAAACCGTGTTCTGAAATCAAAGGAAGAGTTAATTACAAAATTACTTTTCACTTTCGTTAAAATGTTGATATCAGGTACGCACTGCTCTTGATCCTCAAAGGCTTGGGGAGCTTGATCTTCTTCTTCCTGCCTTCGAAGGTCTCCACCTCTTCTTCACCGTCCAATGGCATGGTCAATTCAGAAGGCAAGTCCGTAAGGAGGGACCTCGGCACATACTCGGAAGCAGAGGAGCTCACGATCTCATCAGGCACTTTCACTCTGACAGAATGAGTTTGGAGAAAGCGGTCGACTTTATCGAACAGCGCGTAAGTAGGGTCCTTGGCCATCCTAGGATCGACTTCTTCGCCGTCTTCTAGCGTTCCCATCTTGACGATGGAAAGGTTATCGGTGATCTTGATTTCGTCATCGTTGCCCACTTGCGAAATCCACTCCAGGGTTCTTGGTTTCACACACTCCACGGAATATTGACTCAAACATTCCTTATAAATGTTCTTCACGAGCTTCGAAGCTGGATATTGAGCACTGGCTAGCGCCGCAAGCGATAGAATCACAAATAATTTCATTTCGCACTTTATATTCACAATATTTGGTTTAATTAAACGACGGCAGATGCGTCCGACTGCCGTCCGATAAGCGGTCACAATGTATGCTATGGATGTTCAGGGCTCGGTTTATATACAAGCATTAATACGTGACGTGGTATCGGAATGCGCAATGGTTCTATCTTCGGCGATACATGTGCGGGGGTAAGCTTGTGGTACATTTTAATTGTGTTTTTGAGAAGTTACATTGTATGCGAGCGCCTTGTCACTTAGTTGCAGTACTGACAATGTAGGGATCATCAGGAACTCCAACGCAAGGATCTGAGTTTGTAAGACAAAGAAGTATACATAAATTCATTTAGATCTAAACTATAACTAAACTAATATAGATTAATTTTGATGTCTTATTTTTAATATACATCCAGCAATAGATGTCTTTCGACATGGACAGGGGGATTCTTAGATATGAACATGGAGCGATATATAGTAGGATTGGCCTAGTAAAGATGAATGGAATACGTGAAAGATGACAATGTTAAGAAAGAAGTGACTGCTGAAATGACGGATGATAGAGCGGTTTGGGTGATGACGTGTTATGCCAACCTCACATAAAGTGCGGGAACAGGCAGGGAGATGATGATGATTAATCTTTTGAATTAAATGACAATAATTATACATCATCTAATTAATTCTTTAATTATTAATTTCGTTTTTATTCGTAACAGTCGATCTCGGATTAGTTAACGTGTGAGCAGTAGCTTTTTCTTTAACGATGTTCGTAGTATTACTTTTTACTTAATAGACAGAAGAGGGCATAGACAGGAATAAGGATATTTCCTTTTCCCCGTTAACCCCTCCCCTTCCAATCCTCTTCCCGTTCCCCCTTTCCTTATGAGGAAAGAGTGGGAAAGGGAAGATGACTGAAACTAAGCCTCCGGCACCTCACTCATCAGACAAAACGCAATACTTCCACATCGTCGTTCAAGATGGGTGCCTCACAAACTCAAAAATCAAGAAAGACCGAAAATTTAAAACGAGAACAAAGAGATGTCTACAAAAGTGAAGTCATTATTATTTTCCAAGTGGTTTAGACAGATGGACAAGTGTATACGTGTTCACGGTAAACACTTCGAAATAATATATACTTAACTATTGTAATCCTGTAATTTTTGAGTATCTGATTTCTTTTGGCCTGACCCTCGTACCGTTGATGTTTCTTGTAAGGAAAAGTTATTGTTAAGATTCAATCTTGTGATTGAATTATAATAAGTGTTAATTATCTCAATACGTTCTAATTTAAGTAAACGTAATGCTTTATATTATTAAAGAACAGTTTTTTATGAAAGAAGATGGCAAACGAGCAAAACTTGTATCCATAAGCATCTGCAAGAAGCTAACGAGTTGCAGATAGGCAATACGTCCACGCATACGCACTAGTCCTGGAGTTGCGGAAACGTAGCCCCCAACTACTAACGAGGCAATGAGCCAACCTATATTGAACTTAAGAAGGGATAATGTAATTAAAGAAAATAGGATATTTTCTGTTCATCCCTTCCCCCGTCAAATCCTCTTACTCATAAATGCTCAGCACCTCACTCATCATAACGAAACGTAGAATACTTCTACTTCACGCCTGTCTTCTGTGGGGTCGTGGTATTTCACCGGTCGAGCCGGTCCATTCGTGCAAAAGATGTTGTTGCGGGCTCTACCACTGTTACAATTTTTTTTAAAGATTTTTTTTTTAACTTTTTTTTTTAAAGATTCACCGGAATACAATCGTTGCAAGCTAAAAAAAACAAGGTGAAATGCTCTGATTATGAATACGATAAAGAAAAACTATAAATTATTACACTAAGGTGTCTGTCGTCTCAATGTCCGTCATACAGTTATGAATGTATAAAATTTTTTATAATTAATTTAATCAAAATGATCGGAGGATATGGGCAATAGACAATATATTGTATACTAGCTGTGCCCCGCGGTCTCACCCGCCCTGCAATTTTACTTAAACGAAATGATACTACCTACTTAATACTACTGTAACCTCATCATCATTTTAGTGCCCTTTTCTCGCGTATGGCGTCGACACAGTATGACCGTAGCACAGTTAAATGATATAACTTTATTATTTATAAACCGACTGAGATAAAATACACTAAATGTTAAGTGAAGCTTACCACATGCAGTACATTAGTGAAAACCGTGCCCAAGCCGTTTCTGAGATTAGGGGTAACAAACGCACAGACAAACAGACAAAAATTCTAATAATCATTGTTTTGGGTTTTATTCCGTTTATGAAGGCCCCTAATAATAGTTTTTTCTCAAATATCTTCCGTGCACAGACAGCGATCAGTTACATTTTTATAATATGTATAGATTTGCTTCCCTAATAAATGTAAGAGAAAAAAAGATAAAAAAAATACCAAACAGAAAACCAAGACGCATTTATTGATGGTACAATAAATGCATCTTAAATACTCATTCAAAACAGACAATAGACATAAAATGTTGAAATCGAAATAATCTAAAAGTACGAAGTACGTTCACTAATCAAATATTAATTATATTTCATGTCAGTCTTCGGAGGAAAAGCTTTTAAAATCTCTCTGTCCTTTCCCCACTTTTTTATGTAGGGTTGGCACAGTACGACCGTAGTCCATACTGTAATAGGTTTTGACTATAGTTTTTTTACGGCCGGCCTCCTGCCTGATGTCAACCCTTCAAATATTATTTCGATAATCTAATAATATTTCAAATATTAGTAGATTAAATATTAGTAGATTATCGAAATAATTTACTACTATTTCTTTTAACTTGCTTTTAACCATTTCAAACCAAGCTTAAACTTTGAAATGGTTCACAACTATAATCGAATGCCGGATTTGAACCCACGGCCATGTTGTGCAAGTTAGGCAGCTCATGCCCTTGACCATTAGGCTAATGGCGCTGATCCTTGAAAGCTTTTAAAATATTAAGAAGATAAAATTTTATCATCATCAGTCTGTACCAGTCCACTGACGGACATAATAATATGTCAATGCTCTTGCAAAACGCCTCCCACCTCACGCTTCAAGCTACTTCCCGCCGTCTGGCGTCGTCTGCCCATTAGAAGAGTCCTACACTCCTTTTGATGAAGCCCTTCACTATAATATCACATCAATCCATACCAACAAAGAGAAAAGATTTGATTGTTTGTTTGTCCCGTTTTTCTTCACCAGTAGAAAACTCTTTTATGACTATTTTTTTCTGACTGACTTATCACAGTTTGCCTGGAGGATGCATCTACAGCTACACCGGGCTGGAGGCGGCAGGACGCCGAAGGAGCCTAGCCTAAGCCTCCTTAAGAGCAACTTAGCTCGAGGGCCTCATAAGAGAGAGCCTCGGCTCGGGCCGTTATTTTGTTATTGTTACCGGAGTGGAATGGTCTACCCCTAAATAACCTAGGCTGCGTGCGGTGCTTAATACATTTTTTGAATTAATATTTTAATCTAGGTGCATGCTGATTTCAAATGACAAGTTTAACAAAATTGCAACATACGCGTGAGCGTGCAAGTACGGTAATTAAGTCGGAATTATTCAATTATTTCAGACAGCGTTGACATAACTTAGGTACATGTTAGGAATAACAACTTTATTGTTTATCTGTATATTTAATTATTTTCAAAAGAAACACAGGTGCACTGAAAGCTTAAATAAAAGAAATAGACTTCTTAAATGCGCCTATATAGAGTCCTTAGCCTATTGGATATAGAGTTCTTTAAAGCCCACTGGATATTGAGTTTTTTAAAGCCCACTGGACATAGAGTTCTTTAAAGCCCACTGGATATACAGTTTATTAAAGCCCACTGGTCATAGAGTTCTTTAAAGCCCACTGGACATAGAGTTAAAAGCCGACTGGATATGCTGAAGCTCAGCATTTTCATGAAGCTCATTTTCATGAAATTTGCTATGCAGAGGGTTTCGCGGGCGATAAATCGATCTAGGATTAGGTTTAATTTTCATTATGATATTATCCGAATAATAAATATGTATTCCTAAACAACACGACAATATAAATGAAAACAAGGCTGAGCGAAGCTCGGTCCACACAGCTAGTTATAAAATAGATTGCTATTAAAAACGACTCCTTTTGTTAAGCGCTCCATTTTTAATAATCGAAACATTCACAGATCTCTTGTATTCACGTAGTATTTCATAATCATGGTTTAAAATATTTTTTTGCAAACAGAAAAAAAATAATAATAATTTCACATTTGTCTTTATTAATATGTGAGTTAAACTGCTAAACGCTACGCGATATTTGATTATAGCTCAAAAATATGCGAGATTTCCCTATCGACTATGTGACGAAAACCTAAGCTCCACTGTC
>JWHW01027142.1:0-12741 GCA_000931545.1 Papilio glaucus
TATTATTTTTGACATGCGCAGTGGTGGTGCAAATGTCACCGCCACACCGTAATACAACATTAAGTAAGATATCATTACGTTTTTTTATTTAAAAAAAAAGACCGTTATCATGTTAGTTTATTCTGTAGTAGTTAGAAATTTAACATCAATTTTCGTTTTGTTTACTATTAATGTAGAATTAGGCAATAATCCTAGAAAACGAGAGAGATCGGATCGGAGATTTTGCAAGTATCTAGACACACTGTGCATTGACATTTTCATAGCACACGCACGAAGCTCCCTGGTAATGGTAATAGCTATATTTGATAACGCAGTATTTACACGTATATAGACGATTTTAGAAATTATGTATTTATTCTTATGTATTATGTTTTGTTAGGTTCGGTTAGTAGCTTATTATTCCCGAGGAGGGTTGGCGTTAGGCAGGCGGCCGGCCGTAAAACTGTAGTCCATAATATATATGATATTATGGACTATGACTGACGATTCTGAGTTCGGCAGTAAGACTATAATTATTGTGTAAAATAGATTGACACTTTTGCACGATTACCTTTTTCTTGATAGTACGAAGCCCATTTCGGACCAGTATACGCATTGCAGAGGAATCCGACTTTCTTAAAGAATTTCCTGACAGTTGGCGATTGGACGGCTCGGGTATGGAGCGAAGATTGCAGGGAATCGTCGATTCTTTGGACTCATTCACACAAGACTAAGCTAACAGACGGCGCATGGAATCCTATTAGGTATATTTAGACTAAAATTTTCAAGGCGAAATAAAACCATCATAATACACAAACTCATAGAAGCGGACAAAATTTAAGGGCTTTCTTTTTGTATTATTAATACACAACTTATAATAAAGATGGATAGAATAAATGCCTTCTGCCGAGTGCCATCTTAAGCCTTATGTAATTGTAGATGCCTCAAGGCAAACAGTCAATAGACATTCATACGTCTTAACGAGGGTTGATTGTCTTTTATTTATTTAAAATATTATTTCATCAAAAACAATGTAATACAATAACAGTTTTAAGTCGTATATTATATTTACCTCATTTCATACATTGTTCGTACATATACGGCTTGAATTTCTTTAAATTAAGATTTACTTCAGCAATATTTTAATATGCATTTAATTCTAAAATCTGTTCCAAGGCACCAATTAAAAACTTATTTACAAAACTGTTACAATAAAATTAATTAATAATGTCAGCACTTACTGACATGTGTTCGTAAATCGTTTTAGATTTTCGCTTTTACTGGTGACGCAGTGGGATGGTTGTCTCTCTTGTTGGGACCTGTTGAGAAGACGCAGCGCGCCCATAGTGACGGCGCAACTCTGTGACGAACCGCTGTTACGACTACGTCCCCACGAAGGAGTAAGTAATATGATTATGTTAGTAGTTTTGTCCATAAAACAAATGTCTCTGGTAGTTTAGTAAGCAAAGATATTTCCTAATGATTTTTCATGATAGGTTTTTTGTTTGTGACTGTTTCTATAAAGGTGAAAAAGTTCGTCAAACTTCTAGTTAATGCTAATGTTTTTGTAGCTGTGGTCTTGTAACATCAAGCGAACCTCTTGCTCGTTCCCTTCCGCGGTTATCATAAAATAATGCAAGTTTTATGACATTTAGTCCCGAACCTGCATTGCACGGTGTCGCCTCCGAGGTGCGCCCCAGACCATCTTGGGGCGCGGCGCCCTTTTAAGGGCGTAGCGCGGGGCCCCATCCCGGGGCTGCCAGTGGGCGTCGAGGTGTCACGTGCTAGTCATGCTCCCGTGGCGCCCACACCATGGCTATGAGGGAACGTTTGGTTTTTAGTGGGTACGCCCCTCGTGGGGTAAGCCCCACAGACCCCCCTGTTGCCCTGAACAGTGGACATGTATAATGGTGCATTTTCAAAACGTAAAAAAAAAAGTTTTATGACATTTAAAACCCAGTGAGATTCCTTTAATATAAATTCCATCACTTGAAAAAGACAGTAAAATAATATATGCTTTCCACTAGCACCTTCTCAAGTTTTTTCTACATTGTTTATTATTTTGTTTATTAATATATTTCTAATTAAGCTACCTTCTGTAGTATCAATTATTGTATTGTAATGTGCTCCAGGGATTGTTGGTGGCTTGCGGTAGCAGCAAAGGAACTATTTACTTAGCGGAACTGTCACAAAATCTTGGACTTGCGGATAAAAACGACAAACAACTTCTCACGCACGTAAGCATATAAAATATAAGTTCCCATTTGAAAAAAATAATATGATTCATATTAATATCCCGAAGGAATAATAGGCCTGTTTTGAGAGCCATGATTCAAACCAACCGAAGATGTTATATACCTCCAGATACTTAATCAGCATATCAAAACTAAAGCTACTAAGTGGCCAATTGGCGACTTCAAGCATTTCCCGGTATGTCTGTAATTTAAAAAAAATGACGGCTTGTGCTATTAAATCGTGTGAAATAGCCTCGAGGAAATAAAAATGCACGAACATCGGACATATTTTTGCACAACGAAAATGGAAAATCGAGCTTCATTTTTGAACATTAAATTTGTTAAAAAAATAATTTTAGAACATAAAACATATTTACAGGTTAGTTGTTTAAAAATAATTCCTGATATATGGATAATCTGGTGTCCCAATGTATAATTACATACTCAATTACGACGCAACAATGTCAATATTTTCAATCAATGTCAAAGTAAATTGTTTTACTTATACCTTGTTTCATTGCAAGATATGATTGTTGAAAACAAACAAACATCATTTACCAAATCGTGAGATAAAGTTGAGTGAAAATGTGTAATATGGATAGCTAATGTTATAAGGTAATATGAGAAAAAGTTGTATTGCGAAAACATTTTGGAATTTACGAATTTTAACGTAAAAACCTATGGAATAAAATTTAGTTATTTTATTATTTTTAATTTAAGGATGAATGAAGAGAGAATAACGAAACAAATTTATGTAGCAAAAGTGAGTGGCAGTGTTGGTAGGGGACGCCGTAGGAGAACTTATATCGATCAGATTAGTGGCTTACTAAAAAAGGCCGATATAAGGAGCACGCATAACCGACGAGCATGTATGCGTAGATGTATGAATGTAGAAGAAGCGAGAGAGGTGTGCCAGGATCGCGCCAAATGGAAATCCATGATCTCTGCCTACCCCTCTGGGTTACGGGCGTGAGCGCATATTTATTTATTTATTCCAATAAGTAGTATTATAGCGTAAATATAAGGAATCATTATGTAGAAATCTTTGTTAACGAAAATAGCATCTTGCTGTGAAACAAGGTATATCTATATAAACGCTCCCCTTTCTCACATGCACAAAATTATTGACAACTAAATATTTCTATTTGTCGTCCATTATTAAAGTTAAGCTGACAACCTCTATTTGTTGAAATTCAATGCGTAGGACATTTTAGATTTTGGAACGAGAGAATAAACGTGAACGTATCCTAGAAGCGCGCATGCGAGAACTTAGACTGAAAATGCGACAAGACCGCGACGGTGGACAGGCGCACGCGTCTGACAGCGATCCCACGACCGACGACAGAGACTTGGAAGAAGCGTCCGCGGAGTACGATCAAATCGTCAACGATCTATTAGCCCGCCGGAAGAGTCAGTAGCTGAAAAAAAAACTCAAAGACTGCATTTATCCAAACACCGATTTAATTTTGTGCAAAGTTCGTCTTGAATGACTTAGAAGTTGTTTTGTCTGTAATTTGCTTTATAATGCATCTGATTAATAGGGTAGTTGAATTTTTAAGAAACAGGTTTATATGGTATGGTCTATTTTATCCAAAATATTAATATTTCAGTAACGTTTTTGACATTTCGTAACCAAAACGCTTCAAGCTGTCATGGCAAATCGAATGTCGTCAAAATGTGCAAAACAAACACCTGCTTGGTTGAAGTGTTATCAAAAGCTTAAGAATTAAATAAATAATATAAAATGGATAGTAATTATTACAAGCACTGTTTAGCACCGCATTATATCAGTACAATAATAAAAACACAGATACTGTTATTCTACGTGTTTAAGGATAAACAAATAATGCACACCGACCATAACATCGTTTTTGTGCCATTTGCCTTTATAAAACCTGCGTCCAATATAGCTAGTTGTATTGGTAAGAACACAGTGGATATCAATGGGAATAGTATTATTTTTTTGCATAATTACTGGAAAACGCATGTGTTCACTAAGTAGTTGTTGAAAACTTGATGTATTTACCAGATTAAGACATCACGCGATTGGCGTTTGATGACATGATGACGGCAAAATCGCAATTTTACTTCTCAAAAATATAAATAATATTTATTATTTAAATTGCAAAAATTTTTTTTTTACATGTTTAAACCGTAAACTACCATATAAATTAAAATCTACTGATTTCCTTCATACTGTTAACTACCCTATTTTGAGATAGAAAAGATTTTGTTTTTTTAGATTTTTACTTAATATTGGACCACATTATTTAGTAGATATATTAATTTTATAGGGATACAGCCATTCATACAGGCATCGCATTTGTTTGTGCACTACGCATATTCTTCTTCGAAATATTTCATCGGTACCCAAATAAATTATTCGATTTATCTAGTTAAAACTGATAAATGATGACACAAACAACATGAAAACAAGCATTCTGCAAAAATCCGTATATTATGTAAAGCCTTCAGCTTCTTTATACTTATTGTACAAATATACATGTAATAATGATGTCATATGCAATAAATTCAATTTGATCGAAGAATATTCATTATTTGTGACATCGCTACAATCTATTTCTTTCAAGAATACTTAACTTTATTATTGCACACTAGACGCAATAATCTATTTCTTCCACTGCATTAACAAAGTAGAAGACCAAGAAGTTCTTCATCCTTATCAGTCACTATCTATTGCATTTGAACGCCACAAATGACCAACGGTGTTCAATGTTGGCACCGACACCACTGGTGGTGCGCCGAAAGACGTCCTCGTGCTTCTGTAGCACGTGGTGGACCGTCACTTGCGAAACTTCCGGGAACAGCGCGCGGACGTACGACACTACGTAGTCTAAACTGGCACCTTGCGGGTGTACCTGAAAAAGATGTTTTTAATTTGAAAGATTTTTTGCATGGGGAGCGGATGTTTAGAATGTCGCGTGATCCACAACATTTACAAGTTGCAAAGGGGCTGTGGTCTATAAGCAAAAAAGAAGAAAGGAAATATCTAAACTAACATTATACTCGTAAATGCAAAGGTTTGTTACGCTTTAACTCCTTCACGTTCTACTGGAATTAGCAGCACCATTTACTATCAAGTAAAGGTAAATAAATACCATAACCCTTAAGGAGAAAAAAAACTTTAAGCGTTCAGTGAAATAATGTTACTGTTTTGATTAAATACCCCTGTTTCATAGTTGTAGTTGTAGAGTTCAAAATACATAAATGAGCATACCACAATAAATACCGATACGAGACATAAACAATCTTGTTACTTGTACTATATCTATAATGTACCTGTAAAAATGCTGACATGACACCTATTAGTTTCGCTTCACCGCAACCAACTTCTATATTTCCTCTTAAATTGACCTTTGCCTCTGAATCGTCTGGCAATGAGGGTGGCGGGGGCGGCTTTATTATTGGCGCTGGTAACGGCGGCTGGGGAAAAGGTAATCTCTCTGATTATTGAGTATCTCGGCGACCTCAACGTGGTATTTTTTCGGGAAAGATATTTACTATCATGATAATATAATATATATGTATAGCGCCATCTAACAAAATATTGAGGTACCAGTAGATTATATTTTAGTAACAAAAAAAATTTTTTTGTCTGTCTGTCCGGTTATTCCTAATCTCCGAATAAATAAAGGGTAATCTCCGAAACGACTGAACCGATTTGGATGGGACTTTTACTGGAAGATAGGTAATATTGTAAGGATTCAAATAGGCTAATTTAATTTAAGCAAAATAATTAGGATTCCACGCAAAAAGTTCAAAACCCTCGAAATTGGTAAAAAAAATACGCGTCGCCGTATTGAGAGTGCTGCCCGCTACCTGCAATGTCACAATGGTTGCTTTAAGCAGTAAATAATAAAAACATTTGCAACACGTTCCATTATAGGAATACATATTTTTTCAAACACATGTTAATAAATATTGTGATTTGATTGTTTCCTTTTTTCGCACATGGAACTCTCTATCCTTTAAATTTATCCTTAAGATGTAAATAAAATAAAAGTCGATTCGCAAATAAGAAGAATAATATTAACCTTCGTATGAGTATGTGTACCAGAAGACATTTTTATTGTTTCTCACGCGGACTAAGTCGCGGGAATAGCTAGTAAAGAATATTTACATAATTGGTATGGAGTGTGGCGTAAACCTGCAGGGTTTTATTATCACTGCTAGTCGCTCGCTTGCTATATTAGTGTAATACTAACTACTACTTTAATTTCTAATCTTATTAAAAATGAACGCGACAGTCTTATCTGAGAAAACTCAAACAAACCTATTGTTTAAATTTCCTTAGATAAGAATGCCGATTTTGAAATGTGTTTACATGTGTTCGGATATTTTAAAAGATTTTCGAGGACGGCACTGTTCGGTTCGTCTTGCAGCTTCGGTAGAAAGTACTCCCAAGTTCGCTTTCCGTAAACGTTATTTTATAGAGTAATTCATACTTAGGTAAGTGTGGTAGACGACGAACCTGGCTAGATCTTTGTTTTAGTTTTACGGGAGGTAAGTTATTTATTTCATCACAAATTGTATATTTTTATTTACATCTATAATTGTACAAATAATATAATTATATAAAAGGTTAAGTGTGTATGTTTCCTATAGACCTATAGACCTGCTGGCTGGACCGATTTTGATGATATTTACAGAGAATGTTCAGATTGGCGCAGCGGGTGTTCCTGTGTTTGGTAGCGATCGGATCAACATTATTAGTGGTACCCGGGCGAAGCCGGGGCGGGTCACTAGTATAGTATGTTTATATTTAAAATAGTTTTCTTAAGGCATCCTTGTATATTGGATTTTTTTTCCATTTCCACGGCTGACGGCGACTCTAAAGATAAATATGAGTAAGAACTGATTCTTACCTTTAATTGCGTAAAAATATGTATAACTTTTTAGTGCATTTGATGTTTTGAATACTTTTTTTGAAGTCGGTTTGGTTTTTGTTTAAAAAAAAATTTTATCCATCAGGTTACATGCAAACCGTTATAACAACAATTTTGCTAATTTATTTTTAGTTGGCACCAAGACGAGAAATATTCTCACTATATATGTACATAAAATTAACTAAGTTATACGATATTACCCACGGCAATACGGGGCTTGCATTAAACCGGTCATTTTACATACTATAACGCCACCTTATAGCAACTTAGTAATTATTTTGTAAGAAACATTATCCAAGAGAAACACTTTATAGTTATTTGGATCTTCAAAGAAGTGTCAAAATTAATATACTCTATTATGAATTATGAACATACATGAGTGGTGTCCATAGCATTTTGTAACGCATGCCTCGCTATGAACTGAGCCTTGAACTTGTCCATTTCCTTTTGAGCATCCATCTTTATAACGTCAACTTCATTTTTATATGCTTCTAGTTGGAATTGAAGACTTTCATTTTCCTTCTGAGACACACAAAATGTAACATGATTAGGTCGGTACAACGAAAGAAGTATCGAACATAGAATAATCATCGTAACTAAAAAAAAAGTGAAATAGAAGAAAAGAACGTTAAAACAGACAAGATCACGCTTATTTTTTCGTCCATCTCCTTATAAAACGGGGATTGTGCATTCCGTCACCTCGTTCATCAAATAGAAGGCAGAGGCAGGTGTGAATATAGTAAATAATTATTTTTAGCTCCAGTTCCCCTCCATCCCTTATCTACCTCACGTTACTTTACTTCACGACTACACACTTAACATGAGGTGAACCAGTGTGGTTCTTTGCCACATTTTTCAAAAAAATAAATAATATAATTTCTAAAAATGTATTTTATAATTCTATAAAAACAAAAACAATACCTTTAACTCTTGAATCTCTTCACAATTATTCTCTGTGATTCTATTATAACTCATTCCATTGTACTCCATATCTTCATTCTGAAACTTCTCATTGAATTCTTCTTTTAAGTTATTGAACTCCTAAAAAGTAAAAATAATATTTGTATATACCTTTTTTCACAACAAGACGTGATTTTTGTAAACAAAAGTTTTTACATAATTATTTCTTATATTTAATGTATAATACTACACATTGGAATAAAACCCCCTAAAATTAGTGTAAGGTTTATACGTTAAACTTTTTCTCATATTACTTTATCTCACAATTACCACAAAATTACATTTCCCATGAAAGTATAAAAAGTGAAATAGCCGCCATGTACGGTAAATGACTTTTGTTTGTTTACAACAATCATATCTTGCAATGAAACAAGGTATAGCATTATCATGTTTATAGCAGAGTATTAGGTAAGAGTGGCTTTAAAAGTGTCCTTTACTATTCTACAACAATAATTAGTTGTATGTGTTGGTACTGGAGTTGAAGCGGGGATTTCTGTACATCCTCGAGCGCGTCTCATTTACATATTATATTGGAAGCTGTTTAGTACCATACACCGCAAATCAATCGTCTATGTAGAGCCGAGCACTTAGGATAGACCATTAAATTTCTAAAAAAATATCGATCATTGGGTATACTCGAACGCGTCGTACTAAGATAGGGGGGAGTTTGTTAACATGCTAAAAAGTGTACATTTCAATAATCGGGGATTACAAACTTGTTAAACAAAACACCTGGATCGAGTCCAACGCGGGCAATTTTTTATTTTATTTTAAAGGAAACAATTCAAGGATAATGCGATAAGATCTGAAGATTTCAACAAGCAGAAGTAACAGTCGTAAATAAAGACTTTGGAACCTTTTCCCGCCATGAACAGTAAAAATGTATTATGTGTTCATTTTGTTAGTAACAATGTTTTTATAGAATAGTGTTAATAATCTTCAAAATCCAATAGATCCGCATGACACTCGAGGATGTACAAGTTTAACATCGACGACTGCTATATGTATGAGTAACAAAATTTTATGAAACAGCATTAGGAAATAGAATCCCTAGTGAAAATGTTTTAAGGCCTCAATACAAACTATAAAAGATACTTAAAATGGTAAAACCTCTTGAGATGTCTGTGCATATTTACCTGCATTCGATGACTTCTGCATGACCCTCCAATTTAACGCCTTCATATCTATTATAGGATTTATAACACGCTATTTTAAGCGGACTTACCAGTCAACAGATAAGATAAATAACAAACGCTGTATTAATAGTTGAAGTTATTATTAGATTGTATATGGTTCTTTTTTATTTGTAAAGCTTTAATAACTTAACAATGAACAAAACAATAACTTCTACCATTCAGCTCTCATAATAATTATGTTTGACACCTTTCAATTTTTTTAGCTCATTTTCAAACGTCCTTTTCATTTATGCACATTTATATTTTGAATATTTAGTCATAAACATATTTAATTTTCAATAAACAATATTATGCTAAATAAACTGTACCCTAGTTATGCTTTTATATCTCAAATATGAATAATTTTTAAATAGGATGAAATAAATCCAATGTTATTAAAGTGTTTTAAAAAAAATTAAAGATATGTACTGGATTCATGCCACTGTAACTGCATGCAATGGCTGGCCTAAATATACCAACAAATAGGAAAATATAGTATCGAAAATAGAAGTTTTTGTTCTTTCATTAATAAATTCGGAAACAACAAAAAACTGTAAGTTGTATAAGGAAGCACAATTTGTTGTAGCACTTGAGGTTATGTGGAGTTCTGTACACACCTGTGTCATTTTTTGCCAAGTTTCAATGTTTTTTCTCTGAGGTTTTGTAAAATGGTCCCAGACACGCTGGTGAGTTGCTGCAGCGAACACTTTCGCCACCTGTTCGACTGAGGTTCACAAATCATGTTAAGAGCATTGACTGTTAACGCTCGACCAAACATACCATCGAACTCTCGTGATGGACAGCACCTCGCGCTCTACTTGGAATTGTAAATGTCCATCTTCGTTGTTTGCTTCTACCTAGGCATGTTCGTGACAGGTTTTGTGCCAATAGTCCGGCAGCCTCCAGGGACTTGGCGAGCAGTAGATACATGGCAGTGTGTTACCACACAGAGGAAGTTTGATATGTTTTGACTGATTACATTTTTAACTTCATAAATAAATAATGCAATAATTAATATTTTAAAAACGTACCCATAGAAATTAAATGTAATTTTGTCAAAACATATAACTTACACTTTCTATTTAGTAGCTGTTACAGATTATATATTTACGTATGCACGTAGACAGCAGACCACATTATCCAACTGAGGTACTTGAAGATATGACCGGAAGAGAGAGAGAGAGAGAGAGTGACAACAGCGACCATAAATTCTCTAACATTTTGGTATACAAAATTCCCAGTAGTTTGAAAGGAGAACAATTAACTAAGGTAAGTAAAGTAACAAGAATTGAGTTAAATATTACCTTACAAGTTCATAGTTAAATACTACACCTTTGCCGTCCTTTCAAACAATGAGAATCAATGTAATGTTGAATTTTATAGTGAATGTACTTACGCTGATCAATAATATTCTGTATACTCCTCTTTGTTCTTTCTCTACAATCTTGTAGCTCTTCTTCAGATTGCATTTTTTCATTGTACAGTCTACGGATGTGAGAATTAGTAGCTTGGATCATTGTGTAGAATTGATTTGAATACTTCTTTGAACATTCCCCTCGTTCCAACCAAGCTATGAGAGTCTGTATGAAAAAATATTCAAATACCAATTTTAAAAGAATAACTTAAGTTATAGCCTCACTTAAAAGGTAAAATAGTCTGGTTTTTTGTATGTTTGCCTCTAAACAAACAAAATTTTATACAAAAACCAAACCGACTTTAAAAAATATAAATTCAAAAAAAACAAATACGCTAAATTGAAAAAAATAATTTCACTCAATTAAGAATCAATTCTTAGATCATATTTATTTTTGGAGTCGGCGTCAGCCAAGAAAATACCAATATACGAGGATGCTTTAAGGAAACTATTTTACAATTGAACTTTATACTAAGTATGGTAGTCACTAGTAAGTGACCACTTCGCCCGGTGGTACTACTAAATGTTAATCCGATCATTACCAATAGTGACAGGAACACCAACTGTGCCATTCTGAACATTCCCTGTAAATTCCATCGAAACTCGTTAAGCCGTTTCGAAATCTATAAGAAAATAGACACATAGCCTTTTATATATGTCACCGACCGATTGTAAGGGCAGGCACTTTATAATCGGGCTGGACAAATTCTAAACGGTCAGCACATTGTCAGTTTAACGAGTTATTGAGAATGTGCCGTTTCTTTTTTAGGTACTTAACAAAGACGCGACGGAAGGCAAGCTCATATTTATCCAATAAACATGAATATCTTATCATTATCATTATGAATATATTATCATTAGTAACTACTTAATTAATTACACAAGTTATTTATTTTATAGCAGGTCATGGACAACAACAATGAACGAAAACAAAAATGAACAAAAATATTCACAGCACAATATTCAGGTTTCTTAAACATAAAAAATTATTTAAACAAAAAACGAATCATTGAATTCACTAATAATTATTTTTCACTGTTTTCAATTCTCACTCTTGTCAAAATAAATAGCAGGTTTAACTACAGTTCAGTATATAAATGTAATTTATAATTTTAGTTACGAATGTTACGAAAATAATTGAAAATAACATCACAAGAACATTTTGTTTACGTTTAGCAACAGCTTGCCAGAAAAAGAAAAGAAATGGCGCAGGATACGAATTTCGACCAATTAGCGCGGACGTTTCGTTTTGTCGAACGACATTTTTATCATATTCACAATATGCGTACCGTACTTCGTACCAATGACTTGGCCCCATTAGAAAGTGACTGGAAATGAAACTTCATATTGTCAATGATTCGTTGAACTGAGAATGTGGCGACCGTTTAGAATTTGCTAGCCTAGCTCTGACATCGGTCGGTGACATATATATATCGATTGTTGTCCTCCTACCCTCGCAGACCTACCTTGGCTGACGCCGACTCCAAAAAGAAATATGATTTAAGAATTGATTCTTATATTTAATTGAGTAAAATTATTTTTTACATTTTAGTGTATTTGTTGTTTTTGAATATATATATTTTTAAGTCGGTGTTGTTTTTGATTAAAATTTTGTTTATTTTTCGATTTTTAGTCAATTTAAAGTTTGTCAACTGATTTTGTTTGTTTGTTATTAAACGACTTCAAAAAGGAGGAGGTTATCAATTGGATATTTTTTTATGTATATACATGGATTACTCCGTGATTTATGATCCGATTTCGATGATTCTTTTTTTGTTCGAGAACTGGTGCTCGCTATTTGGTCCCGTTTTTTAGTCAAGATACGACCGGTAGTTCTTGAGTTATTATTAATAATGCATAATATGACAAAGCTTATTTTTACTTTCTTGGCTTACGTAGGCTAAACTATATGACTTATATTAAATTATGTATGAAATAATTGTAGCTCTTTAAATAAGCTAAATAAAAGTCCGTCATCCCGGACTTTTATTTAGCTTATTTATTAATATATTTTAAATTATAAATTTATATTATAAATCTATCTTGTATAGTTGGCTCACAATAACCATTTT
>JWHW01027142.1:12922-25652 GCA_000931545.1 Papilio glaucus
CATAACAACTTATTTTCATATTATTGTCTAGTTTACTAAGGGTTTCATGTTATTTGTATAAAAATACAACATACCGGAAGTGAAATAGAAAATAATTCCTCGCTCTTGATTTTCTCTGACAACTGGACCATTGCTGCATTTGAAAATGGTTGGATCCTAATGGGTGAAGGTGACCTTTCATAACTCAATGCTTGATTGGCTTCTTGATGAGATGTGAATTGTTGCATTTGTGCTTGCTGCATGCGAACTGCTTGTCTTTGCCTTCTCTCATATTCATTCTGATCATCTCTGCTCTATAAGCAGCAAGAAACCATGCTGGATACAAGAAAGTGACTGAAGTAGTGGAAACTTTACTAAAATTACTTGAGGGAGGTGGGGTCCCTTTAAAGTAAGAACTATTCATGTTAATATTAATGATAGAGCCACACAGTGACATCAGTTGTCATAATATACACTGGCTAGATTGGTAAGTTGTAGTACTTCACCAATCTAACCAGTCCCACATAATAACTGTAGTAAAAAATTACCACTTTGTCAAAGTTAGCAAAAATCTCATGTTCCTCTCTTCAATAACATAATTTAACTAAAAAATGAAGTAGAAATTATTACCAAAGCATAGTCCACATGCAGCCAACCATTAGTTGCATGAGAATGTTCATCATCTTTATCACTGTCTTTATCTTCTTTGTCCTTATCTCTGTTTGTTAATTTTATTTTATATCCTGAAATTACCATAGCTGCATCCACACAACTTTCCCTATCAAAGCGTATATGACAAAAGTTTTTCTTAGACAATCTCAAAATTTGAATCCTGCCATAAGGTTCAAATATCTCCCTAAGCACACTTTCACGTATTTTGTCAGGTAATCCACCAACAAAAATCGTGCGGCAGCCAATAGGACGTTCTCTTCGTGGAGGTTGGGGAGAGCCCGGGGCAGGTGGAGTCAATTTACAATGTTTTAATACTATTTCCTTCTTCTCTTGAACCACTTCTGAATTAATATTTGAGTACATAGGAAGCATAGAGGGATCCATCACACCCCCCATCATATTCATATCCATTTGGGTTCCATTTGTTCCTAAAGCTTGATTCCCCATAACTGACATGTCCATGGTAGTTTGAGGAATCATTTCCATTCCAGTACTGGACATAATGTCCATTGGAGATGGCTGCATTATTCCTCCGGTCATAATTGCATTGGGCATGATCATATTTCCATATATTCCACCGCCTAAAAGTAGGTTACCTACAATCAATATTATTTTAAAGTACCTTCATTAAAAAAAAAAAAGACACGGCATCGGTTCCTACCTTTAAGGGACAGGGGAGGGATAAAGAGGAAAAAGGATGTTTCCGTTCCCCGTTAACACCCTCCCCGTCCAATCCTCTTCCCATTCTCATCCTATCCTTATGAGAAAAGGGTGGGAAGGGGAACAGGATTGTAATTAGGCCGCCGGCACTTCACTCATCAGACGTAACGCAGAGTATTTCTACTTCACCCCTGTTTTCTGTGAGGTTGTGGTATCTCACCGGTCGAGCCGGCCCATTCGTGCAACAGACGTTGTTGTTGCGGGCTCTACCTCTGTTAAACATATAACAATCTATATATATACATAAGGCAATGTGTATGTTCCCTATGGACTCCACAACAGCTGGACCAAGCCTAGCAGGTGTGTGGTGTGGGTGGCCTGTGAAGTTTGGTAGTGATTGGATCAACATAATTAGTGCTACCCAGGCGAAGCGGGGTTGGGACACAAGTATAACATATGTATATAGAATTTATTATTCATCACATAAAAATAATAGGTAAAAAAACTGCAAGCCATTTAGCATAGTAGTAGTAGTGCAAGGTAAACAATGGCATACACAAAAAAATGTGAACATAGGTGATAGCGAGGAATGTCTTTCCTGTGGGACCTTTAGAATGCCACTGCTAGATCATTGTGAACACTACAAGTTAATGAGTAAAAGTTTGTGATAAGAATGCCCTTGCCAATATCCATTCTCTTTATCTTTTATTTCAGGAGTTCATTTGTATTGTCCACAACTATTTATAACAAACCAGGTATAATGCAGGGAAAATATGTATATATAAAAATATATTTAAAGCAAAGTGCTTATTTAGTATTTAAACTATTCATCACAACAATAAAAAACATACCTTGTGAATACATATTTGACATCATCATCTGATTCATTACACTAGTCATCTCTGTTTTGCTTAGTTCCTGAAGTTTATCTCTGCGTCGGTTTGAACTGTCTCTTGTAGGGGAGCGAGATCTATCTCTTCTACTACCTTTCAAAATAATTAGATTTTGGAGAATGTTGCATTGACCCAAAAGAATTACTAAAAACTTTCGAATGATGTTAGAATATTGTAAATAATAGTAGCAAATGATGTAGATAATATGTTTTATAATATTAACCATCAGTTAATAAAAATGGAACAAAACGATTAATAGATATTTAGCATCGCTTTACAAATTTTAATCTATCAGTCAGGGAAGATAACAATTATTAGAAATAGTAAAAGCAAACATTAAAAACCTTGCTAGTAGTAGTACAGTATTTAAACACAAAAAAAACTTATGAAAAACATAATTTATATAATATATAACGAAAGGAATTAAAATCAAGTCCATAGTCAAACCGAATAATCGGTTTTGTGGGGCGATTTTTTTACTCATAATACAATATTATTAAATAATAAATAAATTTTAAAAAAAAGCTTTTTTTTTCAGAACATAATTTTGGAAATTAAAGAATTCCAGAATAGCGTTGAAAGTAATTGTGTTAAATTATGAAAATAAATGCATAAACTCCATCACTATTCAAGTTATCATAATCACCTGACATTATATCAACCAGTAGATTCTTATCAGAATAATAAATGAACTCAAGCGCCAAAGAGAATGTAAAAACTACCAATAACTATAATAACTACGTTAATAATTGGGTTGGCTTCAAACTAAAGAATTATGTCATGATAATTTGACATAAAATCTAAACGAATGTTCAATCATTTATCTCCATATTTTCTGACAGACGAGGAAAAACGATGCTACCAGCCTAAACGGGCTAAATAGTGAAGTATACGCTTAGTTATTAATATCGATAAAATGTTGGGTAGTTATCGAGGCTCTTATAAACTTTATAACTCTATATTTGAAATAACTTTACATTCGAGCTCAATTTTGAATGATGTAATTTTTAATTGGTAATTTATTTAACAACACTGAGCTTAAACGTGGCCAAATGTGAGTAAAAAGTAATTTCCGTTAAAGGTATATTTATATATTTACGTTAACAACCAAACAATGTTCAGTTAAGTTAAACACTAACACATTCACAAGTATTCGAATCGGTTGATATTTCAGTGATTTTATTAAATCATTCATTTTAAAATGCTATTCACATACATATTTCAATTCATACAACTTCTCAATCGGAACATAGCTAAATCTTCCATAGTTGTAGTTTTTTTTCAAGTGGTACTTGCCAAATCCCACTTTTAAAAACTACTGAGATTAGCAGAGATTTGATTTGAGTAATCAATTTACCAAAAGAAGTGCGACTGACTTGATTCAATGGAATGACAATGGTCTTTGTAGTACGCTTAGTGGCGCATCATGCCATTACCCTACATCATTACGTTTACTCTTTCGCCTAATAACTACTAACCAAAGAGAATATAATAACACCAAATACCACATAAAATAACTACTGAGATTTGACATCTCAGTAGTTATTTTATGTGGTCATGGTGGCATCTCTCTCTAACACTGATCCGCTTGTTCTTTTGCCACCTTCAACCATAAAAAATAAAAAAAACTTCTCTTTTTATTGATCTAAAAAATGACAACTAAGTAACATATTATGAATATGGGGAAAATTAAAGAAATAATTTTTTATTGATATTTTATTGTAAATAAACTTTTTTGGGTAGATTTTATTTTTATTCGCATATACTAAATACCTCAGAAATGGAAATCCACAATCTCTGCTTACCCCTCTGGGTTACGGACGTGAACGTTTATTTACTTATATAAAAAAGTCAACTTATTTAATTATTGGTTTAAATAAATGTCAAAAATGTAAAATTTTATGAATATAGTGAAAAAAAAGACATTAAATTTTTGAAGTCTTTTTTTATTGTATATAAACTTTTTTGAATGATATTGTTTTTTATGCACACACACTCTGAAAAAAAAAATATAGTTTTTTTTACAACGCGGTACTGTGGCCTCATGATGACTCACCACGCAAAAAGGCGCACAAGTCACATAGAATGCCAGAAATGCCGTGTTTTTAAAGCAAATCAAGAAAGGTGCCGCAAAAGTAGATTCTTGGCCAAATTTCCTTTGTTTTAGGCCTGGTAAGCACATATTAAAATATATTAGCAATAATATGTAACATTTATTAATAATGTTTGTGCAGTTTTTTCAATTACTATGAGAATGTTAAAATCATAATTTCTTTTGTGCATTTATACTAATGTGCGTTTTAAACCTATCTATAATTTTTGTTCCACAAAAGAATTATAGGCATTTGAAAGTAGTTGATAACTAACTAGTATTTTTTTATATTCAAAGATGCAAGAAATGGCTATGACTTGCAAAAGTATAGAGGATTAAGCGTATGCTCCGATCGAGAAGATGCACGACTTGAAATATGTATGAATACCATTTTAAGAATACATACATAAATATACTTTTATCAGAAATTACTGCAATCATTTTGTTTACTTTTCATATCAATAATAAATCATACAACCTTGAGCTCGAATGTAAAGTTGTTTCAAACATGGAATTAAAAAAAATATATCAGCCTCCATAACAACCCTACATTTCATCGATTTCGATAATCAAGCGTTAGGTTGGTAGTAGACGTGGGTCGTGTACGTTTTCGACGTCGATGAGACGAGACCATTTACTATCGACAGTAAACCAGTTTATAAAACAGTCTAATTTTCGACTTTAGTTTTATCTCCTTTAGACTAGACTAGACTTTAGGTTTAACAAATTCATTATCATGTCAACCCCGAATCAATTACTTTTTATTACTTAAAATGAACCTCCCTTCGTACTTTTTCTAGGCTTACTTCGAAGTGGCAGATTGAATAATCGAAATATATAATAATCGATTATATACATACATAAGTTATATTTTTAAATAATTAAAATACTTTACCATTATAAGCAAATGCACAAATAAGAAGTATTCAAATTAATTTTAACTTTTACACGTGCGGCATATCTATCGGGACTAAAAAAAATACGTAAATACAAAATTTTTAAAAATCTAGTACATATACATACATTAATATAATACTTGCAACTGCTATTCAAAAGCTTATTTTTATTATTATACATTGATATTTTGATACGCATTGAAAGTTTTACCAAGTGACATAACAATTCAATGTATGACGAAACTTTTTAAATCAAGATGGTTGCATAAATTTTCGAAATTCGTTCGTGTAAGAACGAGAAGTAACGAGAACCGATATCGGACGGACTGCTCCCACGCTTCGACAATGTTAGTTTCACTGTTTTCATTTCAGTTCACTCATTGCGTCGATCGTATTGCGATTTCGTACACGTTGTTCGAAACGTGAACCGTGAAAGAAGTTCACAGCTTACGTTCACGCACCACGCGTTGAACGATGAATGCAAGAGTCGTTCATGGTTCGACTGGTTTATTCTTCAACATTAAACTCGTCTAACCGTTTACGTTACATAAACGGTCTAAAAAACTATTCGTCCATTCAACGACCACGTCTAGTTGGTAGCATCGTTTTTCCTTGGATGTCAGAAAATCCGACGTTAAATATTTGCTTATCTGTTAAGATTGTATGCCAAAACGATATAACTTTTTTGTTCGAAGACAAGCTTCTTATTAACGTAGTTATTACAATCTCTTTGGCTTTACTTTATATTTATGTGGTCCAAAGAGAATGTAATAACTACATTAATAACAGGCTTGACTTCGAACAAAAGAGTTATTTAAAAGGCACTTTGGCATAAAATCTCAACCAATATGCAAATATTTATGGAAAAACGATGCTACCAACCTAACGAGCTAGATAGTGAAGCATGCTTGGTTATCGATATGAATAAATTGTAGGGTTTTATCGAGGCTCCCATAAAATTTTAATATTCCATATTTGAAGCAACTTTACATTCGAGCTCAATGTTATATGATTTATTCATTATTGGTTATTTTATTTAACAGCATTGAGCTTAAATGTGGCCAAGCAAAAATATAAATAAAATGATAAAAGTATATTCATATATTTATACGGTAACTTGCTGTGCCCCATAAATTCACCCGCCACACAATTTAGTTTAACCGACAAATATCCAGCTTAGCTTAATCCTATTAAACACTATCACATTCAAAGTATTCGATTCGGTTGATATTTTAGTAATTTTGTTAAAATCATTCTTTTAAAATATAATAATATATCTCGTGCAACTTCTCAACCTGAACATACGCTAAATCCTCTATACTTGCAAATCTAACCCATTCCTTGCATCTATGAATATTTAAAAAATACTACTTAGTTAGCAACTACTTTCGAATGCCTATCATTCATTTTACTCTAGTGAACTAAAAATTATCGAAAGGTTTATAGTTACATCACTAGTTTAAGTACATCAAGTAAATTATGATTGTAACATTATTAAAATAATTGAAGTAACTGCACATCATATTATTGATAAATACTACATATTATTGCTAATATATTCTAAATAAATGCTAACCGGGCCTCATCCAAAGGAAATTTAGCAAGGAACTACTTTTGCGGCATCTTTCTTGATTTTCCTTAAAAACGTACTTCGCACGTTCTATATTGTTTGCCTGGCATTCTATGTGAGTCGTGAGATATATATTTTACTAGATAAATCAAAGATTTATGTAATATGTATTGAAAAGAAGTAAAATATTAACACTATTTGACACATTTAAACTATATTAATTGATTAAGGTCAAATCTCAGAATTTTTTTAAGTAGTATTGGGCAGTATTACTTTTTCTTTGGTTAATATTGTCCGAAAGAGTGAGCGTTATGATAGACGGCGATGGCACGATCCGCCATTAAACGCACTACAAAGTCCGTTGTCATCCTATGGAATAATGTCAATTGGCAAATGTCATAGCTGGACAACCCTGATATGGTCTTTGGCAGTCTTTGGTTCTTAGACGTTACACGTTTGCTTTGTGTGTTTATTTATTTTGGTTAAAATTAAAACCGCGAAATCTCAAAAATCGGAGCATGCTAGTTTTAAGCAAAAGGGGATGAACATTTATTATAATGTTTGTGTTATCTGAAATGAAAGATGTTATTCGAGTTACTCCTGAACATTTTCATCAAAGTTTAACGGAATCAATAACAACATTGCTAAATAGAAAACTTGCAAATAAGGTTAGTGTATCAATACTAGTATAACATGGCTATACGTTTTATCTTATTACCAGCGCATCCTGGAACTCAAATTTACTCACTTATTTTGTATACTTTCCATGTTCTTTTGAAAGAAATAGTTCTTCATAATCATCACCAATTTTGTACCACTACATTCAATACCCTATTTCATATTAAGGTAAAATCTCTTGCCCGTATCACACAATTTAATGTAAATGATTTACTTTTTAATAAGCCTTTAAAAATACTGTTCACATATCATTTTAAATTGTAAAAGTAATTTGTGCACTTTGCAGGTAGTACTGAATGTAGGTTTGTGTATAGCACTCTTTGATATAACTCAAATTGGACATTCATATATTTTTCCTGGAGATGGCTCATCTCACACTGAAGTCAAGTTTCGGTATATCATATTCAGACCTATTGTGGAAGAAATCTTGATAGGAAAAATAAGAAGTTGTAGTAGAGATGGAGTACACGGTTAGTATTGATTTGATAACATCAAGTAATTTTCGGCCTTTTGAAATCTAAATACAAAATTGCAAATAACTAATGAATGTTATACAAATTTATAATATATAAATTAGTTCTTTTGATTCTAATAAATTAAGATGTTTAATTTAATTATATATGTTAATTAGAGATATTTGATTTATTCTTTGATTCTATCAATTAAGGACACAAAAGTACAAGTGTCATTTTAACAGTTCAATTCTCAGGTCTCGAAAGTGTATTTTCAAAAATCTTTGAACACAGTTAATTCTTTAAAAATAAAGGAAGGTGTCCATTGAGTGAAATTAGCTATCTTCATATAGAGTACTTTGTCTTCAGGTGTGGTTGATAAATTCTATTCTGTATATAGCAATGGACTTTTAAGGCTAATGAATAGATGAATGCAACAAAAACTTGTATATGCTGACTGTAACTATACTAAATATGCCAGGAGCATGGAATTAAAGAATGAAAAAACTATTTTGCAGTAACAGTTGGCTTCTTTGAAGATATTTTAATACCAGTAAATGCCTTGCAACATCCTTCAAGGTTTGATGAGACAGACCAAGCTTGGGTATGGGAATATCCAAAAGGGGAGGGTGAAAAACATGATTTATTTATGGATTCAGGTAATTTTTAATGTCTCAAATATTACAAAATGCTTTCTTCTATTGTCCTTCTTAGAAATGCACTTGGGTCTTAATAATTTGGATGGTATGATTTCAGGAGAATCAATAAGATTTAGAGTTACAAGTGAGGCTTTTGAGGAAAGTTTGCCAACAGGTCCCCCGGGGACAGAATGTCTGAATCAAACAATTGCACCATATAGAATAACAGGTGGTATCAATGAACCTGGCCTAGGCTTGTTGTCATGGTGGGAGGCACAGGAGCTGGATGATGATGATGGAGATGAAAATGTTGATCAAGAAAATGATGAATAAAATGTTACATAAAAAATTGTTAGTCTTATAAATTTTTACCAAAAACAATGTTAATTTCATAGGTTATTAAGGGCATTCAATGTATTCTTAGTATATACATGAAAGAATAAGCAGAAAATTCATAATAAAATTTGTTTTTCAGTATAGTCCCCCATCATCTCAATGCACTTCTGAGCGGGAATTCAATAAGCACCTACAATACAAGGTAAATAGGGCAAATAATACATTCTGGCAATTTAAAAAGATGATTGGGAAACTATAGTCATCCGCCCTATGATCAACTACAGTGCTATCGTTTGGTGGACCAAAACCAAACAGAAAACCTGACTCCGTTATACATTCATCCATATATAACAAGTTGTAACCTTGACGGCAGAGACTAATATGAAATTATGGAAAAGGAACAGGATCTCGCACGCTACTATTCTGGAAACCCTACAGGTAGAGGGAGGGATAGCAGTAACCAAACAAGACCTGATCCCCAAGCAATACATATTTGATAAGAAATATAGAATTCACCTCCATGAGAAACACATTATTTTAGGGATCACTGACGGTCTCAGTGGAGCTTGCATGGAGGAGGCGACGTCGTTGCACGTCATCCTACACTGCCCTGCATTGTCCGTGTACAGGGTTAAGTTTCTCGGCACGCCGGGATCGCTGCCGGAGATCCTCGGCAACATTAAGGAGTTGCTGGGGTTCTTCGGGCTGGCTGGAGTGATCCAAGTTCCGGCTACACGCAAAATACGCGCTAGTCGTGGAGTTGCTGAAATTAAGCGACCTACTACTACTACTAATGTTTTCAATACCCTCTAAAAATATGTTTGTTCCTTGTCTGAAATTGTTCGTCAATTGCCGCCTTCAACTCTTCATCAGCGGAAAAATGCTTACCGCGAAGATTCTTCTTGAGGTTGGGGAACAGAACTAGGGGCTAGATTTGGGGTGTAGGATGAATGATTGATTTCTTCAAATCTGCTATCCGGCACAGCAGCCCATTGTGATACCGGCGCTATATGAAGATGCAAGACACCTGCGGTCAAATTTCCAAGTCTTTTTTCTTTTATTTTCTCCTTTAAATTACGTAAGGGTATTTGCGTAAGATGTGGCAGTAATACTTTGACCTTTTTAGTCGACTTCAAAAAAGAGTAGGTTATCAATTCATCTGTATGTTTTTTTCTATGTTTGTTACCTCAGAACTCCGCTCCTAGTGAACCGATTTCTTTTTTTTTGTTGGACAGCTAGTGCTTGTCGTGTGGCGACTTTTTTTTAGTCAAGATCCAACCAGCAGTTTTTGAACTATTTTTAATAGTGCGTAATATGACAAAGTTGAGTTTTACTTTATTGGCTTACGTAGGCTAAACTATAGGACGTACATAAAAATGAAGTATGAAAGAATTGTAGATCTCTAAAACCAAGAGTCAGCGATGGCATATCTACGGTTATCTCACAATAACTACTTTTTCTTGAGAACCATCAATTAAAAATAATGCGCTATTTACGACGCTATTTTTTCGTATTCAGTATTAATCCCAAATAAATGTGTTTGTAAGCTAGAGTATTAAATTTAGATTATAATTGCCTTTCAAACTATCACGTTATGACAGATAGTTATAGTTTAGAAGATATCAAAAGTTTAAGCTACACAGTGCTTAAGTACTACTACAGTGAATAAAAACTACGCGCAAGTGATTTCAAAAGCCGCGCAGTAGAGAGCCAGGCTTAGTGATATGTTTATATATACTATATATGTTTATGTATACTAGTATAGTATTGTATTATCTGTGTACCATGTATTCCCATATAAATTTGATCAAGATCTGACCAGTTGTTTTTCAGTTATCTATATACATATAATAAAAAAGTTACTGATCGCTGTCTGTACATGGAAGATATTTGAGAAAAACTTATTCTTACTACACAAAATGATGCTGCGGGCATACGCTTTGTATGCCCGCAGCATCATTTTGTTTATTGTAACTTTCTTCGATGGTTTTTCATCCGAACACAAAATTTCTGGGTATTTTTTTCCGTACCGCCGTAACAAAGCGCGGGATCTTTTCAGGCAATTTTTTCTTAAACGCTGGTTCAAGTAAGGTCCGGTCTTTTCACGATCGGCTTCTAGTCCCAGGTCTTAATTTAACACTTTTTTTACGGTGGTTCTGCTTATCCCCATCTGAAGAGCTAAGATTTTTTTGTTCACGAACAGGAGTTCTTTGGATTCGCGCCTTCACTGCTTTAATGATGGTGTCCTAACTGTGCGAGGTCGGCCGCTCTTCTTACGATCTTCGAAGCTTGAATCTTCCGTGTATCGTTTGATAGTGGAGTAAACAAACCCTGGTGTGTTATATTAGAATTTTGCAGAATACTGAAAATCTCTGGCGCGTAACCACAGCGGTGCAACGCGATAACCGCGACTCTATCTTCAACCACTCTATATTTGGTAATGAATTTCTTTTTTATACTCGGAAAGCGCGGTTCCATTTTTAGTCGAAGTCGAAGAATATTTGGCCATTATTCGCAAATTAAAAAAAAGGTTTTGAGAGATCTTATGACCAGACTAGGTATAAGTTGAGATTCTATCTTGTGGATATATCAAGGAGCTAGGAGTTGCCTGCATTTGTTTATTATAGTAATAGAATTGTTCAGTTTGAAATAAAAACTACGTATACTTTGCAATACTATATTATGTTATACTTGATACATAATTACAAGATATAATGTTATATATCATTATATAGATTATATAGACAATCTAAAGCAACATTTATTTTCTTAATGTGATTACTAAAAAAGAGGTAAAACAGCAACAAATATCACAAAACTAAGAATCTTCACCATACCATGTAAAAAAATGTTACCATATAAAAAAGTAACCAAAATGTAAAGAGCAAAGTATGTAAAGAGAGTTACATATAACACAAGTATATAATATACCAAAATTGAATATACGGAAATTGGATTGGAAATTGCCCATACAAATTTTATTGAATTCTATGAAATAAAAATTATTAGTTGTCACATGAATATAATATTGAACCTTTAAAGACGAATTGAAAATAGTTAAAAATACTGAAATATTTCAATTTTACTTATTATATTATACTTATATTTCGCGGGACTTGAATTGTCAAGCATTTTTAATGTTTCGAATATTTCTACTATGTACTATTTTAATTTGATTGTTATTAGGAATGTTTCTTTACTTATATAGTATGTTATTTGATATTATTATCGATTAGTTTTTTTTCTTAAGCAAAAACTACATCTATAGATTTTCCCTTATACATTTTATGACTAGTAAGTGTTATTTTCAAATTAAAGTAAAAATAAGCAGTACTATAAGTTCCGAACTTTTACCTACGAAATGAAATATTGAATTTCAAAATAATGTTTTGTTTGAAACATATTTAAGTCATATAGCTTAAACATGTTTTCAACAAAATATTAGCTTAAAAAATGGTATGTTTTGTCTTCACATGGCCCACGTAACATACGACCGATTATGTACCAGTGATAAAAATGTTAGCCCGTTCCATACACTTAACAAATAAAATTGTTCATTATGTGACTAGAATTTAGCACAAAGTCTGTCATATTACATAGCTATGTTATATAATTCATAAAACACTAAGCTTATTTAAATAAATAAAGAAGGAACTGCCTTTAAATCAGTTTGTTGTTTGGTTGTCGTATTTATAAATGATACAGTACTAGTACAGAGAAATACAGATCACCTTTATAAACATATATTTTGAATCATTAATTAAAATTTTCTCGCGCGCTTCTTCCTCTCTCTCTCTGATTACCACCTCTATAGTTTCACTTGTCTCCCGCGTGTGAAATCATCGATTCTCTCTCTTTTATTTT
>JWHW01027142.1:25788-46200 GCA_000931545.1 Papilio glaucus
GCATCCTCCATCTGAAATAATTTTATATTAGTATAAAGAGGGAAACGATCAGTTACACATAAATATCTCTAGGAACAAAAAGTTACAGATGCGTTGCTCACTTTTACGTAAAACAAAGAGTAGGAAGTAAGTAGTAGATAGGGAATGTATGTAGCGCAGTATGTAATAGTAAAAAATAAGCGCCTAATGATTAAGTACGGACTGTGAAACATTATAGAAGGAGGCAATCGCGTGGGTCAACTAAAATTAAGTGATCATCATTACAACATTAGGGGAATTGCATGCGCTGCCAGCCTTTAAGGAAGGAGTAGAAAGCCTTCAAGGACCCTGAGTCGTATTGGTTTGGAAATACTGCTGGAAAAAGATCATAGTAATGGTTAAACGAAATGTTAGTAAATGTATCCATAATGTATAATTATTAAAAAAAAGTGGAGATCTGAAAGAGTCTATGAGCTTCACATCTCATCTTATACACGAAACGATACACACAAACATAATCATAGATTAAAAAAATTAAAAGAAACACGCTTAGCTCTAAGCACACTAAGGTTTTTAAATTTAACTAGTTGACGTTATTCGCAATCCTAAAATATAATCATAATTACTTGACGATAGTCCCCAGTGGTTGAAATTCAACCATAATTCCCTTTAGTTTCTATTATACTCTTTTGTACTGATGAATATTTAATTTTATTTCATTAAGTCCATTCGTAACATGTACTATGAAAAAAACCCCTAAAAACACGCTTTTAGCGATAATTAAACTAAAAAGTGAAAAATAATTTTTAGCCTAAGAATAAAATTATTGATGAGAAATTAATGTCACTATTCTTAAAGCGTGGGGTGCTTTGTATGACATTTTTAACTAAATCTGCGTTTAAAAAGAAAGGAATGAAGAAAAGGAAGACCTACTCAGTGGATAATTTTCGGTAATCGAAAAAATAATTTTTTTTTTTAAACTATAATTTATTTTTCGCTTTTTAGTTCGTAGTTTGCTTAAAACAACTGTCTTTAATATTTACAGATGTGTTAACAACTAATCAATTTGCAAGTAGCGACATCTTGTATGTCAAGTTATCGTTAAGTTGTTCCTAATAATGTAGAAGCCTAATAGATGTCGCTCCAGTGTCAACTAAAAACAAAGGATACGAAAAGAAATTTATGAATCCTGGCGAATCATTAGGATAATCGGATATTTCGATCGAATTATTGCATTGTCATGGGTCTTCAACGAGTGTGCAAAGTTTGATTCAAATCTGATCGTTCAAAGTGGGGCAAAATCACGTTCAAACATTCCGTTACATTCATACAGATTGAAGGACGTAGATTGTGGATTAAGAATGGGTGAGCTAGTTGTGAAATGTCTCTTGCACGCTGACGACCAGGTCGAGTTTGCGTCATCGGCGGAGGACTTACAACTTATGCTGAATGTAGTGAATGATTCATTAGAAGGTAAAGCATGATGATGAATGTAGATGAGACGAAAGTAATGGTGTTTGAAAGAGAAGAGAGAAGTAAGACTATAATTGAAATAAATGTTAACGGTAAAGAGGAACAGGTGGAAGAGTTCGTGTAATTGGGGTGTATGTTTAGTAGAGATGGAAGGCATGCTAAAGATTTTGAACGAAATTTGAGAGAATGCAGGAAATAAAATGAATGGCGCTATAGGTACCGTAGTGAGGAGTCAGAATGTGTCTATGAAGGCTCGTCTGGCAATACACAATGTTGTACTAGTCCTGGGTAGGACAAGTAGTAGCCACTAGTGATGGGTAGGACAAACCAAAATGATGAGTTTGTATGAGGTACTCATTTTGCCAATTGAGGTGGGACAATGTACCACCTCATTCCTCCTCCTCCTGTGGTGAGGTGGTCCTCAAATTAAAAGTACACACAAAATGTCTTATCGTATTTTCTGAGGGAAAAGTTACATAAGGTTTATATTTATACAAAGACCAAAGGAACTAAGACTTGACTGTGAAACACTTCAATGTTGTGATGTTGGTGTGTGTCACAAAAACTTTTAAATAAAAACAAAACCGACTTCAAAAAAACTATATTCAAATATTTTTTTGTACGAGAAAGTTATTTTTTATTTATATTTTAAAATAATAACATATTGGCTTTTATTCATCCAGGACATTTTTACTTGTTATAATTTAAAAATAATAACATACGGCTTTTTTTCCATCCAGGATACAACAAAAAACTCAACAATAATAGATAAATAATAATTTAAACAAACGAAATCCAATTTAACAGCATAAACTTTCTAACTCGACACGACACTTTAAAAATGTCACAACACGAATATCCATTCACTTCAATCACCTTATTGTTATGCATGAGAAGTGTGAGTAGACAAAACACGTCAAAATACGCGGGCGCGTCCGCTCTTTCACTTACTCTTTTTTGAGTGAGTGAGCGACAACTTCATAGTCACACTCCTACTGTATTTACCTCAACAAATTTGAAGTGGTACAAAATGTGTGTTTGAGGTGATGGGACAATTCATTACCTTTTTATGGGACATTTGAGGTGCTTCATGTATTAGTTACATAACACTAGTCCCCACTTTAATGTATGGAAGTGAAAGCTGGGATTGGCAGGAAAAGCATGCTAGTAGAGTTAATGCCGTTGAGATGCGACGCCCTAGGAGAACTTATATCGATCAGATTAGTGACTTATTAAAAAAGGGCGATGTAAGGATGGATAACCGACGAGCATGTATATGTACATGTATGAATGTAGAAGAAGCGAGAGAGGTGTGCAAGGATCGCGCCAAATGGAAATCCATGATCTCTCCCTACCCCTCTGGGTTACAGGCGTGAGCGCATATTTTATTTATTTTTATTTTTGTTTTGTTCAAAATTATTTATATTTTCTAATATTTTTGATATCAGAGTTGATTTATAAATAGTTATATCAATTGATATAAATAGCATGATCAAACACTGTTGACTAGAACTCGTTAGTTATTTAATCTAAAATCATCAAGCCCTTTCTTCTTTGTTTTTGTATAAACTCAAGAAAATTATCATAGATTTGTCTAAACAAAATGTGCAGTGCAGTCTGATTTTTGCTCACGACGCGCAATATGGTTAACCCTGGGCGAACGTACACCTATATAACCGATAGCTGAAAAACATAACACCATTTCCTTTTGTCCAAAATATAACGTTTTCATAAAAAAATAACGTAAGCAATGGAATAAGAATGATATCGCTGTATCTAGACATAGACTTTTCCACTTATATTTTATGTATTTTTTATTATATGGCTTACGTTTATATTTTATTCTTACTAGCGACCCGCCCCGGCTTCGCACGGGTAGTTTCTCAATACAAAATTTCTTCCCGCTACATTAGACCTTTAGGGAATGAATTTAGAAAAATCCTTTTTTAGATCTCACCTACGTTATAACAGAAATTTCTGAGCAAAATTGCAAGTCTCTACGCTCTATATATCTTTAATGTGCGCCATATTGATTGATTATTTTATTTCATTTAGACTATTCGTAACATATGCTATGTAAAAACATGGTGCCATCTAGTGATGGCGCTAGTGGCAGCAGCCATACTGTTTTCCAGATGCGAGAGACGGCGACTAGATGGCGCTAGTGGAACATGCACCGGACGCACTATTGTGACATTCCCCCTCCCTAGTAATCACCTTTAAAACGAGCGGCGCTGTTGAGACGGCTAGGTTTAGAGGCTTAGGCTAGGCGCCCTCTGCGCCCTGCCGCCTCGAGCCCGGTGTAGCTGTAAATGCCTCCTCTAGGTAAACAGTGACCTTTCAGTCACAAAAAAAAAATGAGACGGCACGCATTTCGAACGTTTGCGTCATGGTGCACGGACCACTGTCTCTCGACAGTCAGTACTGCCCGATTATTGGATGTGAAACATTATCGCTGATAATTAGTACTATCCTCATTGCGGCGGGTACGTGGAACGTACAGTTAGTACTGACATATGTGACCGCCTTCATTGCCATAATTAGATATTTAATTAATTCTACACATTTATAAAATTCCTATATTTAAGATATTCTGATTATATGACTCATTGAAATAAATGTTGTGTGCTGCCATACCTGAGTTGTACTTCTGATGTCTGGGCCAAACCCGACATGCTTTTTAGTGGTGTTATGTACAATTATTTATTTATTTTGGGAAGACCAACGGCAAGTTTTACAAAATAAGAATTAAATCTATACATATGTATAACAAAAATGTAACTGATCGCTGTCTGTAAATGGAAGATATTTGAGAAGAACTGTTATTGGGGGAATATATATTATAATATTGTGTCGACCCCACACACGCGGGGTAAGGGCAGGGAGATGATGATGAGGTTACGGTAGTATTAAGTAGGTAATATCATTTCGTTTAGGTAAAATTGCAACGCGCGTGAAACCGCGGGGCACAGCTAGTATAAAATAAACTTCTGAACGCAAGAATAAATATTTGACAACCAATATATAAATATGTCAATCCTTTTTCAAATCTGACATTATTCTATATTTTTAAAATCTAAAATACGCCATTATCCGAATGTTGTGGATATATTATCTTGTCGATTCGAAACCTTTATTTAAATACGTTCTATAATTTGTGAGGAGAGTTTACCGTATCGACGGGATGAACATTAAATGTTTGACAGTTACGAAACCCATGAACATTTTGTATGGGAAAATGTTTTCGTTTTATTTATTTTTTTCGTCAATTTTCCAATTAGTTAGTTTTAGTTATTCTGCTATTCGGGACGGAGATAAATATAACAAAATCGGTCTTGCCGTTCTCGAGTTATAAGTATTCTAACAAACTCGACTTTGTTTTTATATAGATTTACCGTTACATTAATTTTACAATGTCAGTTTTATGAGGCAATTGGTAAATGCAAATTGACATATGGACGCAATGTTCGAAATGTAAGTTATGGGGTATGTCTCCTCCACGGAACTGTGCCAAATATCATACGCCTCCGTTTTCGCATTATTCTTAAAAGTCTGTTGAATTATTTTCCTTTGCGTATTTATACATAGATTTTAATGTAATAATAATAATAAGCATCCAAATTAAATAAAATCAATTACAGACTGTCTGTTGCATTCATAGATAGATACATGCACATCAATGTATTTTTTTTTTTTACTTTTTCTCTCTCAAGCCGACCCGAGCTATTCAAGTAACTGCAGTCGCCAGAGAACAACTTGCCATCCGGTGGACAAACAGCTACAAACAATTCTTTGAGTAATTTGCCACGATAATTAGCAAGCAGTTTTACCTGAGGTCCTTGGTGATGGCTTCCTGGCAACGGGACAGGTGGTGAGTGATGAACTGCTCGCAAACGTGTTTAGTTTCGAAGCTGAGCTCGTCCACGGTCGGCAGTGTGACTGTGTCGGCGCCATTCCTTTTAGTTTACATGTACATAAAATATAGCAAAAGTTACAACTTTAATCATTGCTGAGAGCTAAATATATAATCATCGTGATGATACGGGATCATAATGATTATCGGCAGACTTGTCGAGATTTGTTTAGTTCACAATCAGTTGGTGACATATGTCCGACATGACGGGTACTAGAGAAGACGACAGATTCCTTGGCTAAAAATATCATGACTTAATCCATCTTACCTTTAACCAAAGTTGCTTAGTTTAGGCGCTAGAGGGCATCAAATATTTTACATTTTTTAAATTGTCTTAACAAGTCTTCAATAGATCATCGTAAATATTTAACTTCGCATTTGTACCAATAAACGACATCTTTTTATGGAAGAAACCTTGTTTAGAAATTAACAGAATGCTCCAAAATATGGTCATACAAAATTATTCACTCATATTTTTGTAACCACCTGTATAATCACATCCCACGCCCATGTCACAGTGACCGAGCGAAGCCCACCATAGTTGAACGAGTGTCTGCTGTTTTACCATATTTCAGAGGAGTTACAGACAAGATTGGCTACATCCTAAAGAAGGCTTAAGGCTTATGTCGCTTATGGTGGTACAAATGTTTGGCTAAAAATTAATAAAACCTATTCAAGACATTCCGAGATCATTGAAAAAAATGATCATCATCTTTGAACCCTCTAGCGGCCACACTAAGCAAGTTTGGATATAAGTAAATTGGGTTAAATCGTCATATTTTCGGGCAAGGAATCTGTGGTCTTTCCGTTGTCATTTCAGGAAATTGTTATAGAAATAAAATTTTAAAATTTTTAACTGCAAAATATGGAAAACCTATATGACGCGAGCGAACATTTCATTTAGTTTAGATGACGCGATATTTTCTATAACAGGAAACGTGAGCTTTAAACTAGGTTTTAAATCATTGTTACGACGTAAAACAGTTCTCAAAATAACAATAGCCAAATTGTTTACCATTTGTTTTTCAAGAATCTAAGTGCGGGTATAACGATCTCCTGCGGGTTGAGGCCGAAGAGCGCGAACATGATGAGCGCCTGGCCGCTGTTGGCCGCGATGTCGAAGAACGCGATCTCGATGTACACGCCGCTCTCGTCCTTGCGCAGCACCCGCCACGTCGTGTACGTCACGCCCTGGCACAAACATTCATGATTTCATTTAATAAAAGCTTGTTTTGCCAGGTGACACAACAGACGTCGTTCAGTCCGAATATCATTTCACGTATTTCATATTTTGTACGAATTTTCCCAAGTTTTGTACGAAGTTCTAAGGATACTTCTGACTATTAAGGTGATCTTACAAGGCAATTGTGCGACAAGGTACTACATACTATGAACATGGTAAGGTTGTAGGCGATGATAAGGGCGGTGTGCCGCAGCAGCTGTCCCCCGCGACCGCGCGTCTGCTCGGGTGGCAGGAGCCCCAGCCGGCCCGCCGCGCGCTCTAGCTCGCTCAAGTACTGGCACGGGCTCGCGGCGCCACACACCCGGCCTCCCCCGCGACCATGCGTCTTTGTGCACGCGCAATCCCTAGACACAGCAAACAAACACATTATTAAACCACGTCGTACTATATATACGATAAATAAAAACAATTACAAATTACAATTAAAAATAAAAACAAAATTAAAATTTTTTGAGCAACTCACGATGTTGATTTACATTACACATAACAAAAAAATATATAATAAGAATAATTTGAAAAATACCGACTCAAAGTAGACGCTCTTTCTGGATTGGATTCTACTAACGTATTTCGTTCGTTCTGGCTAAGAAGGAATTTAGTTCTCGGGTTCTGCCACTATGCGCTTCCAACGAACGTCTTATGTATACTGATAAATTAATTTAAAGTGTATGTTTGTAAAGTCAAAATAAAATTTCTATACTAAACGCACGCATATGACGATTTATGGAACTTATATAGAAAATGCCAGAGGAAAGTCAGTACAATCGAGAATGAATGTTGTTCGTGATGAGTAAGAGTGAGATAATAGATATATTCTGAATGATGAAGTCTCAATTCTGAGGAGATGGAAGGGATATTTTGAAAGATTGTTTGAATGTGAAGAGGCATCGGTTTCGCATACGGCAGACAATGATAAAGGAAAGGCAATAAAAAATGAGATAAATTTTGTTTGCGATGAAAAGAATGAAATTGGGTAAAGCACCAGGCTATGAGAGGATTTCCCTTGAAATGCTGAGGACTGGAGAAGGTTTAGTTGCAAGCCTGCTGTGGATCTTTTTCAACATATGTTGGAGACATGGCATAGTACCAAAAGATTGATGCTTAGCATTGTGGGAAAACTTTATGCTTAAGTACTGATTGAAAGAGTCATGAAAGAAACAGAAGTGGTGGTGGGGTTTGCAAGCAGTTTTTAGGAAAGGAATGGGCTGCATGGATCTTTTCTTTACGTATGATTACAGAAAAGTGTTTGGCTGTAAACCAAAAAGTTTTCTGCACCTTCGTAGATTTACAAAAGGCATACGATAAAGATAAAAGAGATGATCTATGGTCAATCTTGGTTGCGTTTGGATTGAACAGTGATCTAATACAAGCGTTAAAATGTCTACTGCTTGTGTTATAATTAACGTGGCCTACTCAGACTGGTTTAGCATCATTAAAGGTGCAAGATAGGGCTGTGTTGCATCCCCGTGGCTGCTTAATTTCTTTATGGATGATTGTTTGAAAGCTCTCAAAGACGAAGATTGTGGATTAAGATTTTTTGGAAGGTAGAGGTATGAAGATGAATATAGATAAAACGAAAGTAATGGTGTTTAAAAGAGAACAAAGTAAGACAGTAATTGATATAAATGTTAACGGTAAAGAAGTGGAACAGGTAGAACAGTTTGTGTATTTGGGATGTGTTGTTTGGAGATAGTAGACACGTTAATGATTTTGAACGACGAGTGAATGTGGAAAATAAAATGAATAGGGCTATAGGTACAGTAGTGAGGAGTCAGCATGAGTCTTTGAAGGCTCATCTGCAATACACATTGCTGTACTAGTCCCCACTTTAATGTATGGAAGTGAGAGCTGCGTTCGGAAGGAAAAGCATGCTAGTAGAGTTAATGCCGTTGAAATGCGATCCTTAAGAAGTTAGAAGATTCAAAATAGAATTATAAGGGAAAAGTGTGGCTTAAAAGAGGATGTTGTGACTGGAATTGAGAAAGGTATGCTTCGGTGGTTCGGGCACGTTGAAAGGATGAATGAAGGGAGAGTAACGAAACGAAGTCATGTTACAAAAGTGAGTGGCAGCGTTGTTAGGGGACGTCCAAGGAGAACTTATACCGATCAGATTAGAAATAGAATAGAATAAAATCATGCGTCGCAGTAGATGATATTGCTCATGGTTGTAGCAACTAAATAAAAATAAACACATTTTTATTGGATTTAACACGGACGAAGTCGCGGGAACAGCTCCTTTAACCTAATACACAACCACATTTAACCTAACACACAACCACTTTCAACTTAACATCCAACCAAAAGTTTATATGAGAAAAGGATATATGTGTCTATACGTATAATAAAAATGTAACTGATCGGTGTCTGTGATGTGTGTGATTATTGGGGGTCTTTATCAAAGCAATAGAATCTAAAACAACGATTGTTAGAATTTTTGTCTGCCTTTGCGTTTTTGCGCGCTAATAACAGAAAGGAGGTTTTCACTATTGTATTGTGGTAAGACTCACATAAAATTTAGTGTTTGTTTTATCTCAATCAGTTCATACATAAAAAGTTGTATCAATTTAAAGAATCCCGTCAAACAAATTGTTTGATAAAAATACTCTAAAGTAGCTGTTAAATAGGCTGAAAGTTTTGGTAACTAAATATTTGGTCTTTAAAATTATGATGATTGGAAGTTTATATAAAGTTCAAAAATTGTCAGTTTCTAAGATTTTACACCTGTGTAAGTTGATCACAGATTTATAATATCAATAATATTAAACAGGGTTCGGATTAGGCTAGCCACACATTCATGGTCTACGGAAAGTAATCTACCTAAGTCGTTTCTTGTGAATGCTTGTGAGTAAATTTATAAGTTCATTTTTATGGTTCACTTAACGTGTAATTATTGCCAAATTGAGACACACGATGATTCGCGAAGGATATTATAATATACACGTCATGTAAACGGAACAGTACTTTTACTACTTTGCTGATTCTATGGAGTAAAACTCACGACGTAGAGGTTAAATATCACTTACTTTTCGTTGTCGGCGATGTCTTCCAAATCGCGCGTGGACGAATTCATAAAGCCGCTTTCACAGCTGGGGTCATTGGTGCAACAGTCGTTGGTATTTTTATTTGGTGAAGGCGTTGCTGTAATTGCACCGTAACAACCTATGGACAGTCTTAAAAATTAGACTTATTATCTATACTAATATTATAAAGCATAAGAGTTTGTTCGTTTGAACGCGCTAATCTAAGGAACTACTCATCGGATTTTAAAAATTCTTTTTGTATTGACAAGCTGAGCTAAGCTATTTAACATCACGCTATGACACTTAGGCGCGGAGTAAAATGGAAAAAACAGTATGCGTAAAAGAGATGGACAAAAACGTCAAGATTTTATCAAGATCGACAACACATCGCAAATGATAAACAGTAGTCTAGTGATCGGATGTGATGCTATGCACTTGTTTCCCACAATAAATACATTTTTAACATGAAAAAATATGACGACAAATATTTAAATAGAATAACAATTACAAAATATACTGGTCCTAATACGTTAATTAAAAAAAAATTAACAAACCAATATAGTACAGTAGTAGTAAACAACACTGGCGACGCGGCTTTAATGACATATACTTCAAAAGTTGTCATCAATGGCGTCGTTGTCAATCGTCAATCGATCAAAATCAAACGTCATGCAGTCATGTAAATTTTTCCGTGTATCAAAAATGTAGGAAAAACAGTGGTAATATCGAAGACACATAGTTCAAAAGCGTTATAAGGTAATAAGACCATGTTCAGTGTTACGACGATGTTATATTCTAGATTAGATCATAATTGAACGAGTTTATTTACTTTATGATTAACCTATCTTCAATCTCCTCAATAATTGAAATAAATTATATTATATAGATTTATAATTTTTTTAAAGATGAATTGTTAAGAGAAGTTATAATTAATAAAGGATCTGATACACTATATTTAGGAATGACAGTGATTGGTGTATCCACGTTAATTATATTTCAGGTGGAAGTTTACTAGAACATACGAAGAATCCATGATACATTGAAAAAGAAGGCTTACAAATATTATTAATTAGATTTGTTGTGTAAAAGACCTGAGAAATTATTAGTTATACCTAAACATTTAGAACAAGAGATTATAAGAAGTATATATAGCACCAACTGTGTATGTGTAGTTTTGGCTAAGAAGAAAATTATCAGGATTTTTAAATAAATAGATAGATATCCTGTAGGTAGAAATGGGAGTGAATGGTGTATTCATGTTAACTTTATTACAGGTGGACATTTACTAGAACATTTAAAGAATCCATTGGTATAACAACAAGCATACCATGCCATAGATACTTAAAATAATGTACATGCTCAAGTTCAAGATGTCAGAGTAAAATCCATCAAATATATATTGAAAGTAAAGTTTACAAAAATTGGAATAGAGAAAAAATATGGAAAAATGTGTGTAAAAAAACCAACTTCAAAAACTAAAAAGTACAAAATAACTTAATAAAGATTTAATTGAATACACCTCTTATACAAACCTAATACCCTTAATATTCATAAAGTACTATTATTTGTATGTGCTAGCTATTAAACCGACTAAAAAAACCCACCGAATTGATAACCTCCTTCTTTTGAAGTCGGTTAAAAAGGATAGGAATACAGATGTATGATGTATTTTTTTTTTGGGAATATTTATTTAGAATTTGAATAATGTCATCTTACTTTCATAGATGACGCTTTAATAATGATTTTATTTTGTGGAATTTAGACTTTCGCTGGGAACGACACCGATCTATGTGACGAATCATATTAAATAGGGTTTCGATCAATAACTCTGATACCCATTATATCCAAAATATACGAAAAATACATGCATAAACGACTTATGGATTTCTTAACCAATTTTAACATTATAAGTAATGAACAATGTGTCTTTCAAAAAGATAAATCGACGACTCTGGCCAATTTTTCTCTTATAAAAACAATAGTAACGAATATTAATAATCACTATCTGACTACGGGTCTATTTTTTGACCTGTCTAAAGCGTTTGATCTAGTTTCACATGATTTGTTGCTACAAAAATCAGAAAGACCTGGAATTAGGGGACCTACTCTACAGTGGATATCATCATACCTTAATAATAGACAATAACGAGTTATTATCACGAAAATAGACAAATATAAGAAAGTTGTACTGTACGCATTTGCCTATAGATATAATAAATAAGGCGTTCCACAGGGAAGTGTACTTGGCCCTATTTTATTCCTATTGTATATAAATGATATTATTAATATTACTAATCCTAAATGTATACTAGTTGCCGATGATATTTCAATTAGTGTGACGTCGAATAAAATATATTACACAATCAATGACCATGAGACATGTTTATATTAAAACAATACAATAGATCATTTAATACAATGGCTAGATCATTAAATATAGCGGCTGGGCATCAACTTTACAATTTTATAAACGGTATATAGCGAAACGCAGTGAGGTTGGACGCATAAAGTTTTCGGTTTCCGGTAGATTGATTAATGTTAGAAGCAGATATCGATTATCTCTTATCAATATAGAGGTGTTTGAATTAAATGTTAACGTGAGCGGATGTTTGTGTTATGGACGTGAAGATAAAGTGGAAGACTTATATTCCTTTGTCGACTTATAAAATGTGTTAATTAATATTCACCGTGTTCCTCCATTCCTAAGGCAGCATAAAAAATGATTATTCAAGTGAAAAATTTAATCGTAAAGAACGCTATATTAGTTATATTATAATAGTTTAAATATACAAGAATTAATGAATGTTTCATAAGCATTTGATAAAAATAATATGTACGCTACCTAGCGGTACTTACCCATGTTAGAAACGGATTGCGTGTGAGAGGTGGGCTCCGCGTTGTCCACGAGGCTTGTGGACTCGTCGGGCGGACTGCAGGAGGCCAGGTCATCCGACAGCGCTGCGAAGTGCGCACTGCGCCGCCGGAAACGTATGTAAAGTATCAAACAGCCCGTAGTCACTGGAATAAAAGGAAAAAGTTTGAAATGAAAAGAATCGAAATTAGAATGTAATATAATTAGTAAGGTTATTATAATTAGGATATTGTATTACCGCAAGGCTATGTCAAATCTAAAATATAAATAATAATAAATAGAAAATTTTCGTAAAGAGAAGAGTGCTATTAATAAGTCCAGTGGTTGTCATTCATAGATCATTTTCCTTCTCCAGCGTTAAGCGCAAATATGGCCTTTTGGTGTAAGGTTCCTAGGGACTACCAGTGGGTTTCCAGTGGCGTAAAATCGTGTTGCGATACAAGCTTTCTCTCTATCTTTCTCTTTAAAACAAACTGAGATGACAATATGTTTTATGTGAATTTTTTCGGCAGTGTAAACCCACGGTACGAAACACACATCTATTATCTGCTATAAGATTATTGTCGGGGACCATGTTTTAGAACAATATTAAACGTAACTGAAACAGTTAAAAAGAATATTAGTAGTCAGTTCATTTTTTAAGGATTCAAAATTTATTAACATTTTATCACAACAACAACAAATTCCATTGTGGTTAAGCGCTTAGAAACATATGTAAAAAAAAACGTCAATACCCGTCAAGCTGAAGACCAGCAGGCAGAGACGAATCACATCTGTGGAATTGTCATCCACGATGCCACCGACCGGTTTAGTGACCAGCAAGATGATGACCATCACAGCCGGGGCGCCCCAAGCGACGAACGCCAGAACCGGCCACAGAGTCAACACGAAGCACGGTCCACGACTCTAAAAAATTAAATGATTAACTATCACTTCACATTCAGACCCACACTTAGATTGTCATCACAGAGGAATTAACTTTGTTACAAATACTCATCAAATATTTAACCTAACCGAATTAGCTGGATACCTCTGCTATGTTTCTGGCAGAAAAAACTGGAGACACAATAACTAATCTATATAGTATTTAACAGTTTACAAGACAACCATTAGCTGATATTGCTTTTTCATTCGCATGAATTTAATTTTATTAGTGTTTCCCCTGTCTTGTCTTCTTTCTCTTTTGTCATATCTTTTCTCTAACCAAAAGCTACAATAGACCTAGACCTAGCCTACAATAGACTTCCAATGTTACTTATTATGTTAATTATATACAGAGTTAAGACGTTATTATGCGCCCGATCAATAATAGTCCTCGCGACTTTTGACTATCTCGGCGGCGAAATTGTCTTTCATCACACTGACAAAACAAGACATATTTATGTACAAACAATTATTCCCAAGGAGGGTTGGCGTCAGGCAGGCGGCCGGCCGTAAAAACTATAGCCAAAACCTATACAGTATGGACTACAATCATGCTGTGCCGACCTCACAAGAGTGGGAAAAGGGCAAGGAGATGATGATATACAGAGTTAAGACAAAAATTACAAGAAATTATCAGTTATAAATACCTCTAAAGTTAGTAGTCCGACAGACAACATGCAAGTCCACAATAAACAGGAGTAAGTGCTGAATATCTGCAAACCTTGCTGCACCATGTACTGCCAGGACGGTGGATAATTGCTCAGTGGGCCACCCCATATCATACTGACAGCCAATATTATCTACATTGATAATAGTTATTTAATATATTATTAACAGTATTTTTATGGAAGAAAAAAGACAAACAAGCAAGTGTTTCATCTAATGTTAAGTGACTGTTAACCCATAGGCATCTGCAATAAGAAAATGAGTTGCAGATGTGTTACCTACTATTGAAAAAAGGAGGGCATCGACAAAAAAAAGGATATTTCCTTTTCCTACTCATTCCCTTCCAAATGAAATCCTATTCCCCTTCTATCCTTATAAGGAAAGGATGGGATGTGGAGAAGGATAAAAATTGTAGACAAAACGCAGAAGCATACAATACTTCTATTTAATGCCTGCCTTCTGTGAGGTTGTAGTATTTCACTGGTCGTGCTAGCATAATCGTGCGATAGGTGTTGCTGCTGTGGGCTCTATCACTGTTAATTATTAAAAAGTCATCATCAGAACATGTTGTCCGCTACATGAACAGCTATGCTCTAAATGTAATGTAATCTGAAGTTATAAAAACTTCTGCAAATCATCTACTTCCTGCAAATGTCTATGGGCAGATGTGTTGACTGAACATGCTTGCTTGTTTGTATTCTTTTTTTATGAAAAAATCTTAGTTTTTCAAGAATTGACCATGTGAAAGTAACAAACTATTTACAAAGATCTCAACACACACTGTTCACTATTTCCTCTCTTTCTATCTTCATACATATGCATTCATAGAGAAATTAAAGTAAAAATAAAATTTAACATGAAAGTATCAAAACTTACTTGTGTAATATTTAAGCAGAATGTGATCCTATGTGGCATTCGTTTGTATTTCTTTGTTGCAGTAAAAACTATGAATATCCAGAGAGCAGCAAACAGTGACACTATGGATACGTCAAAGCCGAACTTCTTCAACTGGTCAGCGTAGTCCTTATTCAAAGTGATGACTTGAGCGGAAAGGAATGTTATAGGGGCCGACAGGAATGTGCAAATAACCATTGATGAAGCCATCTGAAATTAACAAATCCTTAACTTTTTTGTAAGACTAGATTTGCAATTTCAAGATTCCTGATATATTGAAAGGTAACTGTATAAACTTAATATCTAGTAAAACGCATTTTTTGTTTTTATTATTATTTATAAACACACTAAGTGCAAATAAGATTACATCAAACTCTATCTGAAACAGTCAAGGGTTGTCTTGACTGTTTCAGAAATACAAAATACTATGCGAAGTTTGAAAGCAAAAGTCATCTTTAGTTTAAAAGGAATTCGATTGAGTTAACACCTTATACATCTATCTATCTAAATAAAAACAATGTTGGTATGTTTATTTTTCCACTATGCGTTCCTAAACCATTGATCTAATTGTAATAAAACTTTGGTAGGGTGCTTCGAATACGGACGAGAAGGTTTGTGGACCTAAAAATCTCTAAAAATAAAAGATTTTCGATTATAATGAAAAAAAAATTTACATGTTTGAAAAAACGTCTAATTAAAATTAGCTCTATAGATAAAAAGCTAAAAAGTAACTTGTTTCATGATATTTTGGAGTTGTGGGCAAAGAGCCAAAATCAAGCAGATAACAGAATGGAAAAGCATTACCATTATTGAGCACAAAGGAATCACTAATCTTAACATAATAACTGCGCAGATTAAATAACACTTATAATATTACAGCACTTTTGACAACAAAATTAAAAAAATACAAAAAAAAGTGCAACGCCACGGTTACGTGGCACTGCAACGCATGCCGGGAATAGCTAGTTTTTTATAATATTTTGTAGCTATGTAGTACTTTAATATGATTTTTTGTATGTGCTACTTATTTATATTACTATAAGTTCTTAGTTAATATTGTTTTCTTTTGTTAAGTTTTACTTTGATTACAAATAAAGCCTAATTAATATTACGCCGTACTTACCAAGTCCATTTCCAACTGATATATATTTGAGAATACAAACACGGCAGGTGCTGTTGGTATGGTTCCATACAGGAAAGCATATGTTGACAGTGATGAAGTTTCAGACTGATTGTCGCCGGCATTTAATGCCGAGACACATTCTCTCATTACTACGGGTAGAACTATTCTGGACAAAAACCATTACTTATTAGCCAAATACATTTATTTGAACAAAACTGTAACCCGAGTCATTTTGGCTTATATGACAAATTAAAAAGAATCACTTACAATTTGACCATGATCAGTACACAAGGAACAATTAACGCCGGCCCTCTCAGCCGATGCACTTGTCCAACCATTCTTAATCCTAATAAGAATAGAGCTGATGCGGTAAACGCTTGGCCATAAACCTAAAATTAAAAAATGTAGACTTAGTTTTTTATTATTTTTATAAAAGTAAGACATTCTTTATCTCACTTTATCCAGGAAAACAGAAATTGCAAGCACTATTCACTTTTCACCTTTTATTAGGGCACTAGAGTGACAGAGGAGGAAACTACACATCATATTCCTAAAGCACCAACAAGAAATAAATATTTGTGATTTGTTAAAATTAAATATAGACATAGCTATATTAAAAGTATCCATAACCAATGAGCATCATATATGCAAAAAAGCAAGGAAGATGCGCTAAGGATTATATCAAATGGAAATCAGAAATCTCTGCTGCTTGTGTACATGCAACCAAAATAGAATTTTAAAATTGTCCCACCACTCTCTCATACTATGCCAACTCCTTTACCATCCATACTGTAACACTATGGAATTCTCTTCCATCCCTTTTATGTGAATGCTCTTTGCTTGTAACATTCAAAATAAGTGCAAAGGAACACTATGTCATTATAAGTTATCGTTTATTTGATTGTATTCAAATAAATATATATGTACATTACACAGAAAACTTTCACTGTTGTGAGATATGCTGTTACGCTTGAGAGTTGACGCACTATGAGTTACACTTAACATGTAATTGGGATGCTTTTAACTTTTAATAATTTATTAGTAGTTAACCAATTAAAAGAAAAATATAACAGGTTATTGTCAAGGCAATATTGATATTTTTACAAAATATATGACAAATAATATATTTTACCTCTAAAAGTCCCTCAATGTAAATAGACAGTTTGTGCTTGAAGGTAATATTGCCAATAATACCTAGCACAGTCATTACTAATACCGGATTGAATACAATTCCTTTGAGAATCTGGAGCAGCATCTTTATTTTAACAACATATTGCTTCTGGTTTTGTGCACTTTCAGGATGATCCGTGTTGTTTTGTCTCTGCTTATTGATCTCAAGCAATACAAAAGCAAAAGGATTTAAAATTGCTAGAGAAATAGGCGCCATTAAATATAGATACAATGCATATTCAGGATGCGTTTTTTCATAGATTGCATTAACTGAAATTAAAATAATATTATTAATAGGTAATATATTAAAAAAATCAAAGTACACAAAACTAACTTACTGATTGGATATCCTAAGGCAAAGTCATTACTCTGGGTACAAAATATTGCAAACATTCCAGCTTGTCCTAAGTTCATCGGCTTTGACACCAAAATGGTGACAAGAACCACCCCAATGAATACTACTCCTTTGGCTAATAGCATTGATAATAAAAATGTCCAATTGACAATGCTAAAGTCTAATTGAGCTAATGATAAGAATATAAGAGATGGCAATGCAAATGTGCCTACAAATGTGGCAATGCCTTTCGATTCAGCCTTAGTGACCACATTAAGTCTGCCAGCAATATATCTGAAAATAAGAAGGTTTCATTAAAAACAAAATGTCTCTATGACATAGTTTCAGTTAAGTAATCATATCACAAAAGGAAAGCTATAAAAAAGTGGAAAAAACAGCTAGAAATGTTATCCGCTTTTTCTTACAAAAAGACATAAAAATTTAGAACTATATTGTAGGTTTGGGGAAGGGGAACCTTCCCCCTGACACCATCTTCCCTTTTTAAACAACTTAAGAGTCACTTTTAGTAACTCACCAGCTGCTGCGACACCAGTTATACAGCAGAGTAGGAATTAAGCTAGGTGAGCAATGTTAGTTTTAGAATAGGAAATATTATATATAAATTGTTATTAAAGAATACAACTTACCCAGTAATAATTACAGTAAAACACTGAAACAAAGCAGGATACAGCCTCTCTGAGGCTGCTTGAGCCATCTCCAGCTGCATGGTTGGATTTGTTCTAAAATTGTAAAATACAGTCAATATATAGCAGAAATTGATGCAACCCACAGTGTTACAGCTAGTTGCTAATTGGAGTAAAATTGTAATAAAATTTATCAAGTAATATTAAATAAGATAACATTTAAAAAGGTCCTTTTGTCCTTGCCACCAATTATTAAAAAGGACATGTGAAGGACATTTTTTGTTTCTAAATTGTATCCACTGTCTATACTTAACAAATTTATAAGTTAATCCATGATATGAGGTAATAATGTAATAATAATATATAAAAGGGTAATGATAAATAAAAGATGATGTTTTAAATTCAATTAAGAAGTATACCTATACTTTCACAATATAAACAAATGGATTCTTAGAGTTCCATTAACACACATATACATGCTAAAATGAATACATAGATAAAACAGTGTGCCCATGCCAAACTGGATATCTTGTATATTCTTGAAGTTGGTTGTAGTGTTCATTTTTTCTTTGTGGATCATATAAAAAAGTTTATTACATTGCCAATTCCATTACATGAATATGACAAATGTAATTTTAATTGATAAGGACAACCTCTAATTTTACACAAAGTAACTTGTAAACCTTGCGAATACTAATTTAATTTAAATATTTAATAATAAAAAACACTAATTCTTATGTGTGATAACTGTTTCGATAATACTTGAAGATAAACATACATTTTTACTATTTTTTTATAACTCATCACTAAATGTAATATAATAAGCATATAAAACTGGTTTTCCAATATTATAATATGATGCAAAATGTAGTATAAAATGTCATTGTGGTTTCTATATTTACGTGATCCAAATGTTTTCGACATTATACCTTTTATATGCTATTAAATATTTTAAAATTATGGTATGTAAATTATGAGCCAATTATTTCTTGTAGATAAATTTACATACTTAGATCTTGTACATATTATACATGTTTCGAATTTACACTGTGGCGCACGTATCCCATTATATTTATAAATCAATTTTGGAAATTCATGCTAGAACAATCGAGTTATACCCAACACGAAAGAGCATATAAATGCCCAACACAGTTGTTGAAAGTTAAGTCACGGAGTACATTATATATAAAAAGTGAGTTTAAGTAAATGCTAGAACAATACTCTACAAAAAGAATTTATTACCTACTACTATTGGGAGGCTTGGCTTCAAACAAAAGAGTTATGTCAAATGTCACTTTGGCACTTTGACATAAAATCTCTACCAATATGGAGATATTTAATGTCGTATTTTCTGCAATACTTTTTTTTATTGCATTCTGCAATCAAGATGAGTCTTTGTATTGTTTGTATGTTGTATCTTTGACATTTAATAATCATGTGTTCTAAATCTTCTGTATTAGTGATGGGTAAGAAAAACCAAAATGATGAGTTTGTATGAGGTACTCATTTTGCCAATTGAGGTGGGACAATGTACCACCTCATTCCTCCTCCTGTGGTGAGGTGGTCCTCAAATTAAAAGTACACACAAAATGTCTTATCGTATTTTCTGAGGGAAAAGTTACATAAGGTTTATATTTATACAAAGACCAAAGGAACTAAGACTTGACTGTGAAACACTTCAATGTTGTGATGTTGTGATGTTGGTTTGTGTCACAAAAACCATTTGTAATTAAAATAAGGATTTATACTGTTATCAATAATTACGTATTTTTTTGTACGAGAAACTCATTTTTTTTACTTGTTATAATTTAAAAATAATAACATATTGGCTTTTTTTTCTCCCAGGACACAACAAAAAAACTCAACAATAATAGATAAATAATAATTTAAACAAACGAACCAACTTAACAGCCTAAACTTTCAAGCTCGACACACTTTAAAAATGTCACAACACGAATATCCCTTCGCTTCAATCATCTTGTTGTTATGCATGAGAAGTGTGAGTAGGACCAAACACGTCAAAATACGCGGGCACGTTCGCTCTTTTACTTATTATTAACTCGCAAAAATTTTCTTCCAAGCATCTTACATGCTTTTCTTTCACACAAACATCTTGCAAAAGTTCTACTTTTATACGCTCTACCGGGATAGTAGAAG
>JWHW01027149.1:6039-20875 GCA_000931545.1 Papilio glaucus
TATTTATTCATTAACAAAATTAATGTTATTAGATCAAATTTATACTATAAAAAAGACCACATTCAGAAGCAGTCCATTTATATAGAAGAATATTATATAAAAGAAGATTTGACCATCAAATGCTCTTTACATAAAATCGTTTACTATTAATTTCACTCAATACTTTTCAGACAAAATAAAAACTTCCGTTAAAAAGATAAGCTTGTTCATTAAACATTTGGTGGAGATAATATACATATAGTAAGACAGATTTCTGCTTTGCTTAGACCCGATATAAGTTTCACGTATCTATGTGGATGCATACGTAAATATATGTCAAAAAGCTCGTCCATATTAATATCTACGCATGAATGTATGCTGTTTAACATTATATATTGTATCTTAATATCTTAACAATCTGTTATTACATATATACATTTTAGCCTTTCCGTTACCGTCAATCAATTACCTTTTGTAAACGAAATATTAATTAATTATTCCTTTCCTGTATTAACATCGAGTAGGAGCAGTTTTTTTTAATGAATTAAAATTAACCAGTTACGCCGATATTAAACGGCTAATGGTTTAGGGCACGCTCGATAAAACATTAGATCGTAAATTCGAATTTAACATTTTTATTGTCTTAAAAAGTTTCCTTGCAAAAGATTTGATTCAGTCGGGATAGTCAACTAGAGTGTGAGTAAAATTTCCTTATATTTTTTATCATCTTTTAAACACTCTGCTTCAAAAAAAAATATAAAAATTTCAGGTATTTTCCTTTTTTTCTTAAAGAATATTTTTTTAAGTTTGTTTATAAATCTATTTTGCATTCATTTCGAGTACTTCCTTTTTTCAAAATTCGTATTTAAATCAGGTATGAAACAATCTTCAGAAAACACTTATTGTTACATTACATTGTGCTAGGATTACTTAAATGCTCGGTCTACAATTACTTTACTCAGATATTCCAATAGCGATTCGTAAATTTGTCAAGGCATGGCGTCCGCTTACTTCGACCGCTGTAGTCCTCTACAGAAGGCTTAATAAAGTATCCGAGCAGATGTAAATGGAACAGCGAGCACGACCCGAGGCTAGGGCGGGGTCCGGACAACACTTTCATATTATTACGGCCGCATAGCACGCACACAGGCGCGCGCGCGCACGATCCGACCGGCGAGCACGCGATACGACCACTTTCAATGATTCGTTAGCGAAATCATTAGGAGATGTAATGTCGGCGCATTGTAATACGTGTTTATAGTTATTTAAATGATTTATTTTTATTGATAGTTTTTGCCTTGCCACGAGACATAAAATAATGATGGCTGTGAGTACGAGACTAGCATTATACTACATTATTGCGAAGGTGATCGTACGACCACATAATTTGAACGTACCGTAATGGAATGCGTATCGGGAAAATGAGTTGTCAAGTGGATACGCTTGGCGCATTCATTATTCAAAATCTGGGCAACGGTAGTTGTGTGTGTGGACAAGTTAGGACGTATCGGTACTCTACCGTACCGAATGACTGATGTCCACCGGTATAAAACGGATCACCGTGGATAATGTGCCCGCATACTATAAATCAATAAAATTACTACTATAGGCATAAAGCCAAGTGTTCATATCTACATACTTACATCGATCATGTTGAATGTTCGATTAATAGTACGAGAAATGTAAGGTGTACCGGATGGCAAAATTAATGTTCAATAAAAAAAAATGGAACAAGGTGGCATAGGAGCAAGCGGGTCACCTGATATTAGGAGACCGCTACCCGTAGACATCCGCGACAAGCAAATGAGTTGCAAAGGCGTTGACAACCTTTAATGGACAGAGGAGAGGATAAACAGGAAAAAATATTTTTTCCTCATCTATCCTATCCCCATGTGTTTTTAAACAATCATTCAAATCTTTAGCACCAAGTCTTAAATGTAGCAGTGGGCCTATTGCTATAGGATTTTTGAAAAAATCATTTGCTCCAATTTGTGACCCATGTAGGTCACAAATTGGAGCAAATGATTTTTTCAAATCACAGGTTCAACCTAGCCTGAGAGTCGATCAATCATAGTCAATCGCAAACCGAGCGCTTTCAATTTACAAATGTAAATACAATAAAGTTTTTTTTTTCAAAATTAAGTAGTATCAAGATCGAAGAACAGATCTGCTTTTAACAAAAATAAAGCAATTTTTCGGTTTTATAGTCGTAATTATATGGTTTTAAAATTTTACCGTTTCATAATTAACACTACCGTTATCGAAATTTTATTATTATTAAGAAAATATTCAGTATTGCTTAATCAAGCCCGCGTTGTTATTGTACGATGGGTCACGTACGCTTGGACCACTGGTATGATTTTGGTTTTCATTCGGTCAACAATTGACGTAACCGCAAAGACCACCCATATATTTTTGGAAGATAAATATAAATGGATATATTGTTTGGCCATTTTAAGTACTGACCTACTTAGATACAACAATTCAGTTTTGGAAGATATTTTAAAAATAAAATAAAAATAAAATGTTGTACCTTTTACGATAAATTGGCACATTATTAGCGATATGGACAAAATGATATATTCAAGTGGAAAATTATGTACAAGAATAGGTACAACAGAACAACTCTTTTTCAGTGCGATTATTTTCTGTCTCGTATTGACTAAATAAAAATCCAGTAAATTGTTATCTTGTATGATTTGCTTGTAGTTAGTTTAGCTAATACTAAAAAAAGGCTTAATTGTTCAAAGTTATTGATGCCTCGTTAAACATCGTCGGGTACACAGAGACCTCTTTAGAAACGACGACAGAATGTTGAATAATGGATTGTGTATCGCGTCTTACTATGATAAATAAATGTCAAGTCAGGTAAACTATTATTGAAATTTAGCTACCTAGTTTGTTTCCAAGTTTATGTTAATAATACTAGATGTATTTTTATAAAAAAATAAATGTCTTTTTGGTGTTGCTAGGTATATTTGCTCTTAAAACTTTTCTTTTGTCATGTGTCTTTGGTTTTCTTTCTTTCTATCTTTTGTTAAACCATATGTATAGGTGAGCCCCTTGTTTTATTGATTTTTGTAAACCAACAAAAGACATTTACCATACATGGCAACCATTAAACTTTTTATACTTTCAATAAGAAATGTTGTAATTTTGTGAAAATCATATATGGATAACTGGTATTACGATTTTTAACGTGAAAACCTTTGTTTACATAAATCACATCTTGCTGTGAAACAAGGTATAATTAGGTATAGATAAATACGGACGATACTTACAACAATTATTCTTATTACATAGATAGTCGGGTCGAATGTTAATTTACTTTGTATTACAATTTATTTTTTTCTTTTATACTTTTCTCAGAGAATATCTCCAACAAGCTAAGCGTTAGAGATGTTGTGTTTAAGTTTTTTAACGAATGAGATAAAATGTTTAATGAATTATACACTTAGATGACACAGACTGACAATTAAACTGAGCATAAGTTAAGTTGTTTTCCAATCGTTTAAAAACTCGTTATCTTTCAAAATATCAAGTGTTTCATGTAATATATTAATACGGCGAGGGCAGCAACCTTCAGCTAAACGGGCGATCTCGTTCGAGTCATCTTCAGGCAGTCCGCCCGTTCATTAAGTTCGCATGACTGTCCATCAAACAGATTATTGCAATTATTTAAATTCACACCTTTGGAACACGAAAAAGTCTCTTTTTACATTTAATATTTCGTAAGCGCAAGGAAATGACGTCTCATTCGAAAGGTATAATTAGGGACAACCTTGGTCTTCAGGGTTGGACTGGATTTGTGCACTCCTGACAGTACGTTGTTGAAGTGATAATTGTGCGACGTTTCGACATTCATTACATCGAATGTTGAATCTTTTTTTTGTATTTTATTTATTGATATTTACAATGTGGTGTCTAACCAATGACACGTACAGCTACGTTACCACGCGGCACTATAGAGATTTTATTAACAATGCGTCCTCAAAATATCTTAATTATGTTATTTTTAAGTTACTAAATTATAATAGTAATCGCTATGAGCTCATACTTTTAAGATCTGAATTGTGACACGATAACTATCATCGTGCAGCGGATAAGACTGAGTGAAAAAATCTAGATGACTGAAATTTGTTTAACCTGAATGCCATGTATAAAAATAATGTCTTATGGGTGCCCGCTAGGCTTTCATTACCTAAGTCACTACTTCTTTTCAATTACACGTAATATAAAATGAAAATAAAAGCAAATTATGCGTTAACGCATACAAGTAGTGCAACGTAAAGTATGCAAGACTCAACAAAAAGCGTTGTTATAACATTTTATACAGATAATTTATTGATAACTATCTGGAAGTTATTTGAAGATCGTAAAGAATTAACCGCACGAACACAACAGCAACAAAATGTGAAATTAATTCCTAGGCGAGTCAAGCTTCCGCGTTAGCCCGCTCGATATAGAACGGAAAACTGACACGCTTGGAACATGGGCCGGGAACGGACGTGATGCGGTCCAACATACCGCTATCGAGTCCTGCCGTTGCCTTGGGCACGCCCAGGGCACTAACCCTTGTCGCAGTCGCAATATGCACTATTATGCACCCAGAGCACCGCGCACACTAGCACTGATAAAAGGTGTAGGTGTAGTAGTTCGTCCAGTAGAATAGATGGCTACCCTCCCTTTCACTAACGTAACAGTGCCGTAGTTATAGCCTAGAAATATAAACATTTAATTCACAAAATTAAACCAAACCTATGTTTCGTTCAGTTACTGCTCATACGCTGCCATTTTAAATTTCAAGCCAATTTTTTGTGTTATGTCTTTCAAAAAACGATTGTGTTTAGGTCTGGTCGGCTTCAGAACAACTGAAACATAATAGAAAATGGAAAGAGATAGCTATCATTTAACAGTGGTAGAGGCAACGAGATTTGCTCGACTTTTGAAATACCAAGACCACAAAAAGACAGGCGTGAAGTAGAAGCATTTTATGCTTCTACGTTTCGTCTGACGTTTGAGGTCCTCGAGGACAAATTGTAAATACTCCTCTGCTTCTCATCTTTTCCTCACTGTCTTTTCTTACCAATCACAACTTCGCGAACACTCCCCAGGTTGCCTCAGCCAGTATCGGTATTCTCAGCGTTATCATATCGAGCGACGTTTAGTTTCATATTCACTTGAAAGACGAGGGCAAGTTGGCCTCCAAAAAGCTTATTGCGCTTATATCGAAGCAGTATTTCTTGTTCGCTCACCGCCTGCAGCTGTATAAGGCTCAGGTTCGGTTTCACGTGGCATATTGGTCCCATCTCTGCTCTGGAGCTCCTCAATACCAACTTCTTCCATTTGACCGGATACAACGGAAAGCGACTTGTCATCAACCGAGCTCCTATTGATCGGCTGGATTCCAGGGATCTGGTATTGAGATGAGACGTCGCGTCTCTTTGCATTTTCTACCATATACCATTGACTGTCCCGAACAATTGTTTGGAACAATTCCTGCCGCTGAGTTTCGTCATCGCTCATAACAGCCCGATTGGAATTACCAATTTCTACTATTTTCGTTGGTTAGGTTAGGCATTGAACATCGCTCTGTGTGAAAGCGGTCCATTTTCCAATCAGTGGCTACGATAAAACAATTGGGTTTTGTTGCGAGCCTTCCATGTCCCCTGCAAGAAATTTATATATTATGTTTCCTCCAAAAATTTAGAGTAAAAAAATTCAAGTTTTTTATGATATCAGTTTGTATATGTAGGTTTTAGGTCTGTTAAAATTTATGCTCTGAATAACACGGAATGAAACATTATTTTTATCGGTCGGGATGCTTTGCATTCCACATGAGTTTGCACACATTATTGCAGCAGGTAGTTCATTCTGTTGTTAGATTGCGGAAAACCTTCTCAATGTATAAGTGCAAAAGCTTGTCTTCAATACTTCCGTACCTAACTACTCGATGATCATTGTTTAACAATTGCATTCCTAATTAGGGAATGTTTCTATGAGGATGCCTGTAGTGGTATAGAATCTTGCCGGCAAACAGCAATCTGACTGTCATATTTTGTATAATCAATAAAAATTTGATAGCATTTTTTTTGTGACTGGCTTGTCACTGTTAGCCTAGAGGAGGCTTTTAAAGATTCACTGGGTTTGAGGAGGCAGAGCGCAGAGGACGCTTAGCCTAATCCTCGTTGCAGTAACTAAGCTGGAGTGCTACCTCGGTAGCCTCGGCTCGGGCCGTTACTTTAGGGCTATAACCGGATTGGGAGGCCGCCGAGAGTTGCTTCGGCGGGCGCTCTATGTAGTGACTGGGCTCAAGGGACCCCGAGACCTCGGTTTGGGCTGTCACTCATTACGCGTTTATCATTCCGATTCGGGAGTGCCCGAGAGGGCCTAGCCTCGGCTCGATCGGCTTTGTTTTTTACTACAGGTATATTTAGAGGTAGATTGATCAACACAACTGTGAATATTTTGTTATTATCAACTTAGTCCTTGTCTACAATCCTATCTGATATAGTCGATGTGATCGAAAGATAGTATGGACTAGTTTATATTAATCTATTCACCCAATATTTTTGAAGGGAAATTTCATGTCAGATTTTCACACATCGATTATGATATATCTGAACTTACAGAAACACCTTCTTGTTTCGTATTAAGATTTCTCTACAGCTGAGATTCCGATAGATTTAGTACCACTGTTATGGTACATAAGTCTGCTAAGTAATATTCGACGACCACGAGACGACTAAGAAGTTCTACAACTGCACCACCTTTTCAGCATAGTACCCAGTGCGTTTTTAATTGCATATTTTTAAATACTTGAACTACTTCATGAAAATGTCAATGGAATGAAAGGTCTTTGGCAAAGCGTTAATTAACGTTTATATGTATATTTGGACAAAGAATAGCTACAATTGAATCAAATTTATTATCACTAACCACCTAGGTTAAAACAAAAGCTAGCCAAGGCCGATGCAAGACTATAAATACGAGCAAGAATCCAATAAGGTATCTATCCATATATTGATAACAGATAAGGCTGTCACCGACGGGGCGGCGGCTGGTCACTAAATATCCGCCGCGTGATATACAACCAGCGCTGCGATGTCTACACTGGTTGCGAAATTAGAGCGGATCGACGCACGCGCAGTCGCGCACCGCCCGCGCGTGCCCAATCCCTGCGTGAGTACTGATAAATACAATTTCAAATGTAGAATTCGTATGATATTCTCAAATGCTTTTGTTTTAGTTTTTTTTAGAAAGGTTAACGTTACGTATTCCATTCTGCCAAAACTCACCATAGACTCAATGATCACGGTACATTACTACACAACATAATAATTGTCATAATTGTGTTCGTTATATCATGAAGAGTATAAAAATAAAAAAGTGTAATAGTCAATTTTAAGACATCGTGCACACTTCATTACATATTATATGCTTTGCTTTTCCATATATGCTTTAATCTACAGTTCTTATGTATAAAAGGTTCAAATGGCAAGCGAATTCATACAATATTGTGGCCAATTACATTTAATGTAACTGCAGATTTTTTTAGTAATTAACAGCAAGATAAAGTAGTAAGGATTGGGGTCAAGTTACGTGGACCTTTCACCTTGCGTTAAGATAAATTGCATTAAAAATCCTGTCGGTCAAAAGCATTTTTTATTATTTATTTGGGTATTTGAAGTTCACTTTAGGTCTTTTGTTTAGATAAGCCTCTAATTCAGCAAACCAGTCAAATTTATATAAATTTGACTGGTGGACTTTGTAGGCCAAATTTTATGTTGTGAAAATTAATTGTAGTAATTTATGTTGACTTATTTTTGTTTGGATTTTCTTCCATTTTCTAAGCATTAAGACCAATTATAAATAAGAAATGGTAAGTTGGTTTAAATTCACAAATACGGATGAATACGAATATATTTGTTTCTAAAGGCATGCCCCCACCTAACATTCTATTTTACGTCATAGTCTGTTTTAACAAAATGTATCGAACGAACTAAATTCATAAAATCATTAATTTAAATCTACAAAAATATTACAAATGAACTCATAATGCATCGAAAGCTAATTCCACGCAACTAAGATAGGGTAGACTGCCGCAGAATTAATGAGGACAATATATTGGAAGCTAAAAATTGATCACATCGTTCTATTCTTCGAATCCCTCCCATTTTATGTTCGAGTCCGTTACAACAGAATTGACTTCTGGTATTTAAGATCTAGGGATTCGTTTGGAGACCATCCATTAAATAAGCACTCACTTATTTTAAGCCAAATGGAATTCATACCAACTATTTTCGGGCAAAGTCATGTTTTTTTATAACTAAAAATACCTTGTACTATTTATTTCACTAAACTACTTAATGGTGCATTGTTTTTTTTTCTATCCTACAAAAAGCTACTGCTTTTTATTTATCAATATTTTAATTCATAATCTTGTTAAATAATAATAATCCGATTAAACTGATACAATTTCTACATTACATTTTTTCACAACGACCTGAAATATTACTGAAGAAACGCCTAAAAAGTGGAGGGTATTTCACAAAATATAAGTTCACTTTAGGTCTTTAACTTATTTTATTTTTCTGCCCACAATTGTGTAACCATTTTGATCACATCCTTATCCTTCGAATACTCTTCTGAATATTTAAGAACACATCACTCTGTGACATATAATTTTTTGTCTAATATCTAACTCCATCTACTACCTATCGCTAACTTACGTTACAGGATGACAAATAGATTTATCTAAATGTTGATTTTAGTTTAGGACTCAGGCGTATTGGAACGGAATTCGGTAATTCGTATCGTCGCCAGTTGTCGGACTCGAAGTTCGTGTCTGTGTCGCGTTTGGTGGCGAACGAGGGCGAGGGCGAGCCTAATGTCAAATGTAAGTTTATTGTTAGCTCGGTAATAAACAATTAAACACGCCATGACTAAATTGAATGCTACAGTTTGTTGCTTGGGTAAGGTAATCGAATTTAACTGGTCTTGATATCTTTATCTTTTATGTAGAATCAAAGCATGCAAATGCAAATCGTTATAATTTTTTTGGTTGGATTTTATGTTTGTGAATTTTATAATTATTTGCAAAATTATTTAGAAAAATGTCAGAGGCTATAAAACCCATAAAGATATTTAAATAATAGGGAAATAGTGTCATAGTGATTTAAGTAAACGGATTTTTTTTTCAGATAGTACATAAATGATCTTGTCTTAATATATTCTAAATGATGAAGCAAATTATTCTCAATTATTTTATATCTTTTTTTGAATTAAGATCTCTTGTCAATAATAACTCTGTTGTTTTATAAACTTATAGGTATAAGTTTATAAAACAACAGAGTTAGAGAGAAGAGAGAGAGAGAGAGCTAGAGAGAATAAGAACTCATTCAAAATATTTGAAACATTCGAAGCATTTTTTTTTTGAAGATTTGCCCTATTTTGGGATAAATGTAAAGATGCACATAATGTGGTTATAACAAGTTGACAATGAGTGACAATTATACAACTAACAAGTAAGTGTGAGGGTAAAGAGTAAATATAGTAATTATCAGTGAATTATTTAATGGCCCTCAATAAATGTACATTTGTAACCTCTCATTAGCCTAAACCATTAACGTAGCTCGGACATAAGGTACGACGCTCAACGTCAAAGATAAATGACCATGTGCACAAATTAAACACCCACCGCATTGATCGATCGGCCTCTTCATTTTTGTGCCGGACACGCTTATTAATCATGCCGGCGGTAATCTTGTGAAATTTATTACCTCTAAGCGAATCTGCTCGTAGATTTATCAACAAAATGTGTGGGCTATCTTCATTCAATATTCAAATTAACTGGAAGCGATAAGTGATCCAATCCCATTTCTCAACTGTATTGTTGTCAATATATAGTGTAGTAAAAAGACGTTTATTATTACAAGTAGTACAGAGTGTACAACGTTTATCTTTCCAAATTCAAATATTTGCTACCTTTTGAAAATAAGTTTAAAATCGGATCGGCTGGATAAAGAGTCGGTGTAATGTTTATAATTCAACTCATAATATTATTTATCTTCAATCTACAAAAGAAGAAGCTGACTGATTGATAATTTATGAACTCACAGCCAAAACTGCTGGGCCGGGAGAATAGAGCCTAGAGATTATGCACATAAATTTTTGTTATTTCCTAGGCGAACAAGAAAAACGATTTTTATAAAAGTAGGGGATGAAACTTTGTATGGCGAACATACCCGTATGAAGCCAGGGCGGGTCGCTAGTTTCTTATATTTCAAATGAAGTTATGACATATCATTATATTTTAAGGGTAGTTAGAAACGAAAACCTTTCCTGTGCTATCTTTTGCATAGAAAAATTGGGTTGGTTTACTATTTTCGACTCAAATATAATTATTGGAGTCGTTACCCTTTATCCAGACTTTAAGTGTAAAGTAATCCCAATCTCGCAAATAAATAACGAATTTTACACAATCAAAAATGCAATAATGCGGTGTTACATATCTTTTACTTTTCATATTATTTAATAGCAAATACATATGTATCGTACTATGTTGTGAAACACATATCTATGCTGAGTATCAATTGAATAAAAGATGAAATAAGTATGATTTTTTTTAAATTTTTAAATTTAATATTTCGTTTAGACAAATTTAGCAATAACCGTAACTGACGGCCGTGTACCCTCAGATGACGAGTGCGGCGCGATAAATCCGTGCAAAATGGAAATCGGTTTACTCCTTCCATCCGTCTACGTCACTATAATTTTGATTTACCAAGATTATTTGAAGGTTATATTACCGTAGTGTTATCTAACGTAAAAAAGAAGTAGTTACGATGTGTTTTAAACTTGTTTATCGTTTAACCTGTTCAATATTTGTTTAGCTACTTCTGATACAGATATAAGAATAAATTATTATAACGTGGGAGTTATGTAAAATAATCAAATACATATTCAAAAAAAAAAGAAAATGCCATCTCTTCCAGCGTAATTGTATGTGCCTGTCCACTTAATAGAGATGACGGACCACCGACAAGTAGCCTACGCGTATTAATTACGCAGCATAGGCTCAAAATCGATACACGTCCGGCTTTCTAATTTAATTTGGAGCATTGGGTATTACGGCAAGGCGACGGAAGACCGCTCGATAAGCGTTTATACGGATCAGTTGCGCGAGTTTGCGTGATCGAGCACTCCTGATGCTTTGCAGAAACGAAACCAGCGTCATACGCGGAAATTAGAGTTCGTGTGTTCGTCAGGCGACGACGGACACAATGAATATATTACGATTTAGTTGTTGAAACGTTGCAAATAAAAACGTGACTTTACGAGTCCCATTCCGGGGCACTATGGCACACTTAAATATTTGGCCCGTTTGGAAATTACTGTGAAGACAGGATGTCACCACTACCTAGTAAATGTTTTAATATTTTTATTGAGTTACTCGTATTTCAGTTTAAAATTAAAACATGAGTGAATATGGTGGTCTTTAGGGTCTTTTTACCCTTGTGATGATGTGTTATCTTATGATAAAGACGATAATGCCTCGGAGAAGTACATGCATTTCCATTTTGAACATTGCCAACTCACATTTCTGTCTTTTACCCCATCTATTAATTTAGGTCAACAATATTAACATTATAGCAATTGCCGTCAGCTAACAGACGATCACTGCTAGAATTAATCCTTTCCAAGGATCACCAAAAAGATCGGCTTCTCCCCATCCTTCTCCAGTGCAATCTCATCACCTTACCTAGATCAAGGTCCGGCCACCATGTTGGATGTTGGCTTACCCACTCTTCCTCTTTGTTCTTTGAGCAATATATGGCTCATAACAACTCCAACGATGTTCAAAATAGAACTAGGAGACATTGATTTGAAGCTACCATATTACGCTTTGACGATGGTTTCCTTAGATTAAACAATTAGTACCTCACTGTTTTATTTTTAATTCTTCTGTAAAATTTTATCGATCTATCAACATTTCATAGAAGCTCATTAGCTTTTTGTGTCAAATGAGAAAGCAATTTTGCTACAAGTTTTAGTTCCAAGATGTTTAAGATAATAAAGCTGGTAATTTAAAAAACAATAGATGGTCATACGATGAATTGCAGGCGATCCACTTTGTGCAATCGGTGTCAACATTTGAAAGCACTAAATAACGTTTTATATTCATCTATCCTACTTTCAATAAATCCACCGTGTTGTTACTTGTAGCATATCCATGTTGCATCAAGCTGCAATAAAGTTCCTTGTACATCGCCGCTGGCCGGTGGCCGGGGTGGCCTACATGAGTACCTCAATGCATGCACAAATATTAAAAACAATAACTATTAAGGTAGCTACACACTTATCTGCAATTCGTTGAAGTAGCTTTTTATTTTAATATGCTTTATCGTTTTTAATTCGTATCGTAAAATATTGTATCCAATTAAGTAAGTCGTTAGTTTCAATGACTAGTTAGTCATGTGACTCGTAGGCTTCATACCTTTTCAACAATAGTACACGTACAGGTATTAAAAATATGAAAAATTAATTTCAAGCGAAATGCCTTTTGCCTTGTATTTGGATACACCACAATTAATATCCAGTAGCAATATTTTCAGATGTAGAATTTAATTTATGATTGTACATACAAAATAACCGAACATTTCAGTCGTAGCGATCTAAATAATATTATATCTCAAAGATAGAGAGATAGGTGCTATAATTCCATTGTTGATCGTGTATCCGGTTACCATAATAGTGGATCTGGTAGCATCCGATATGGGCCGAGGCATCAGATAGCCCTACATCGCCAACGGTTGCAGTCGCAGAGCTATCACAACCATTATCTATGTAAGCATTCTTCTTTAATGTATAAACCCATGTTATAAGCTGATTCCACCTGAAATATCCGCTACAAATAACACGATCTATTTATTTATAAAAAAAAAAAACTTTTAAACCGATATAAATGAAATATGCAATCGTGATCAGATTTTCTCAAAGCTACAAGCAAAGCAAATACAAATTTTGGCAATTAATCTATATTATATAAAACAAAGTCGGGTTAATTACAACATTTATAAATCAAGAACTAAAAAAAAAATGAAAAATTCAGAAAAAAATATCTCTAGTGAAATCACAGAAACTACAAACCCTATGTATAATTACTTATACAACAAAACGAAAACGGTCGTATATCTCAAGGTGCTTAAATGAAGGCTACGACCCGAGTGTAACCTTTCCAGCAATTAATACAAAATCACTACATAATAAAATATAAATTAATTCTAAGGCGGGCCGAACTTTGCCGGGTTAGCTGGTTTTTAATAAAACGCATATCAATTTGTACAAGCAAACTGGACTTGAACCCTGAAAATCTCTACAGAACTAACGTTTGATGTTACCCAGATAAAAACTCATAATTAAGTGGATCAAAATATCGAACCTTTTAATAAAACATGGTGATAATCGAGCGCCCAGTTCACCTGGTCAAGACAATTTCATTAATTCTCGTTAAATACTTAAAAGTTCTCATGTGAGCACATTTTCTTCTACATACAAATATAAAAGCTAAAGTAGACCTTTGTGGACTGAGATTTAAGGCCTCATTACCAATAATTGGGACTCCGATCGTATAATTGGGTACCTTGTGCTTAAAGCAATTGGAGCTGTGCGACTAAAAGCTTCTGTAAACCTATATAAATTATTTCAGAACATTTAAGTTTAAATGCTTGCGCCTTTATAATAAAGTGAAGTAAAAATAAGATAATGACCATTTTAACCTAATTGGGTGGTCAGACATCGCGACGCGACGGTACGAGCACACGTTTTTCCAGAAATTATTTTAAAGAACGGAGCACAAACACGACAATATGGTCAATTGCTATATGTTGACTACAGCCTCGTCTGGTTTTACTGCCTTAGGTTCCTATTGTATGAGAGAACCTATGGTATGGGATTCCCACCCAAAGTTTGCCCTTATCGTGTGTCAAACCAAATTCGGGAGGACGTTAGATGACCGAATATTGCCATAGCACACCGAGACTACAAGGATAGCCTCGTATTCCATAGATTTAGTTTAGTCTAAATACAGACAAGCTTCGGGGTATCCCGTAGTAAATCTCGAAAGCCCTATTCATGTGACGAGGAAATAAAACGACAGTATTTTTGTAGATTTCACCCCATTATCAAATAAGGTCCGTTCACGCAAACTACTAAAGCCGTCCTGTTGAAACCACATGTTTGTGATATCGATGTCATCCATAATAGGCCAAAATTGAGATGTTAACATCTCGCGATAGCGTGATCCATTGACCGTTACCGCATTTCCAGCCTCATCTTCAAAAAAAAACGGCCCAATCACGCCTCCACATGTCACTCAGCCAACGAAACGATCAATTTATTGCAAACCAAATTACCCGATCGCTTAATTTCACGAAATTCAGCTGTTAAATGGCCAGCCAGATCGTGTGATTTAACACCACTGGATTATTTTTTGTGGGGATATGTTAAGGACAGAGTCTATACGGAGCCAATCGAATCGATCGCGGTCTTAAAACTCAAAATCCGTGACGTGATTAACGAAATAGACCCGCCATTTTGCCAAAAAGTGATTAAAAACTTTGATGAAAGAATCGACATCTGTCAGCGTGGTCGTGGTGGACATTTGCCAGATATCATTTTTCATTCGTAATTGCCAAACTTTTCTCTTCGTAATACAATAAAAATTTGAATCATCTTCATCTAAACTCTTTGTTTTAGAAAACAAAGTTCTCGTTGAAAAACCCTTTATGTTTAATATTTGTGATAGTAAATTAGGTATTGATCCTTTAAATATTCGGGTTCTTAGTGTTTTAAA
>JWHW01027149.1:29997-41270 GCA_000931545.1 Papilio glaucus
ACTGGTCGGACCGGCAGCGACTCTAAATTAGAAGCACACGCTACGCTGCTTTTAGATTTCCCCCTTTCTTATGTTTCGCCGACCTGTACAATTTGTATCGCAACAAGGGGCATTTTCGCAATGTTTCGATTTATTGAAACGGTAGATACAAGTTATATTTATTGTTTTGTTAACATTGTCTCCTTGCAGCAGGGGAGCCGACGATGCCAAACTTGTACCCTCGAACATCATGCGAACCTATTGGGTTTTTTAGATTAGTTGGTAAAAAAGTTATATGACATTTTTACTTCTAACGGTGGGGTTAACAGTCTTTATGTTCGATTTTTAGTTACTTGGGCTTGTTGAAATCGTCAGATTATCTTATCACGCTAGCCTTGAACTATTTCCTTTAAAATAAAAAAGAAATTGACCGCGCTGGAGGATGTCCAAATGACGGTTTTGTATAACAAGTTTGTGATCGCGCTCAAATCATCCGATTAATGAAATGCACATACTTATTAGAATATAAACAACTTATGTTCAATATCTAACCCCTATATTTATCTGACACGCTCGAGTATGTCCGATGATCAGTATTTTTTGCAAATTTAAAAGGCTAACCGAAGCGAATAGCTCTACTTAGATGACAGATTTTTGGTCTGAGGTACTTAACAGGTTTCATGGTACAGCCTATATGTCTATCTGACGCGCTCGTGGATATAAGTTTTCTAAGAAAAAGGATTCTTACTAGTATTAGCCTTTTTGAGCTCGTTTCATACAAACCTTATATTAGTAAGAACCACGAAAGTTTAAAGTTATTCAGCGCCCGAGGATGTTTTGAAACCCCGCTTCAGCTCCCCTACCATTATGTATCTTTTGCAGTGAAGTGTATGTTTTCGAGACAGTTATTTTTTACTTTGCTTAACAAACTCTCGCTTTTTTTTAAATATTTTCGGCGACATTTAAGTCTAAATTTTTTTTGTTTACTTTTTCTTATCAACACAGCCACTCAATTTTGCAACATAAAACTTAATTTGAATAAAGATTATCAAGGAAAAAAGGTTTACCTAAGAAGAAAGCCTTCAGTTACCCTGTGACATACTTTTGCCTTGTCATGCTTTCGTCAATCATTCCTTAATCACACCCGAATCTCCAAAGAATACTTCGGATTTAGTCGCAACGGTCACTTTGAATCCATGCTTTTCCGTATAACACAGTTTGTAGAATCACGGTCAACAAATTTCTCAAAGGTCGCATGTTTTAAAAATTACCACTAACAAAATTGGTAACTTTATAAAACAGTAAATAAATTCCTAACCTCAACCCACATAATTGAAAATTAGGTTGATAAACATATATGAGAAATCTACCTTAGATTATGGTTTTTTCCTTTTGCGTAATTAAATAAATTTCTTTGTTCACTGCTCATGACTAAGGCAGACGTCAAAAATATGATAAGTGTCATAAATTGCATCAAATAGGTGACAAGCCCAAATGCACTTATGAGGTAATGTGAGTAATGGACATGATTTATCTCTAACAACAGGCGCGACAAAACTGCTTCGTTGTTTTGAGTCAGCAGCGCACGCCATTACTGCCTTCGTTTTAACTGTCAACTCTAAAACCTTCAATTTGATACATCGCGGTCATCGTACATATGAACAATAACTAATGTATTTACAACATTAAGTACACTAACACTCGTGCAAGGTTGGAGAAACTCGTACATTACGTTTACTAGCATGATGGTAATCTATATAAATAAGAATCTATGTTTGTATTTTTGTCTTCTATCCGTTACTATAATTGATCCGTTTGTGATGAAACTTTCGTAGGGTGTTCTGAGGACGCCTGCGAGGGTTATTGGTTCGAAACTTATTTAAAAATATAAAATTAGCTCTATAGATAAAAAGCAAATTGTTTGCTGATATTTTTGGAGCTGTGGGTGACATGAGAAAAATCTAGCAGACAAACGGAATGGAAAAGTATTGCCACTATTTTGCTGAATACTCATCTAAATATAGATACAGTGTGCAGAATATACAACCAAATACTTTTATCTTTCCGCATTGCAACGCATGCCCGGAGGAGGTGGTAATCTCTTTAATGTATACTGCCTGGTTGATTCAGATAATTAGAATATTTTAAAATTAATGTAACATTAGACAATCAAAAATAAAATTAATGTAACATTAGACAAACAAATAAAATAATATTCGTAACGTTTAAATTTGCATATTTTGTCATATTTTCAAGGTAATCAAAAGCGACGAGAAGGTAAGCTATGTTTACATAAATGAGTAATGCATATTAGAGATCAATTTATCCAATTAGAATCGATTACATCCGTCCACAGATTACGGCATCCGTTCTGACCGCATAAGCGTTGTGACATCTTCCACAAGGTACCTACAATTCCGGTGTCCAGTTAAGAGTTATGAGAACCACTTGAAATATGTCGCCAACTTAAAAACAAGCCGTTAATGTTCAATGTTCATGATCATACCGTACTACAAACGTGTCTATTAATTATAATTATTTTACTTATAGTAGGGTTTGCATTAACAGAAAATCTTAGTATTAACAATAAAATGTTCTGTAATTTAAAAACGCTACTTTTATTTTATTTTGCGATTCCACATTAAACTTCATTAAGATGATAAGAACTTATTAAATCATTTTGCTTAATCTAAATCTTACAATTTTTGTATAATAATACAACATAAACATAATTAATACAATTACGTCCCTTACGTTAGTTTTTTTTTAAGTTCTCAAGAAGATAGAAAGTTTTTTTTCGTTTTTGCCAATAATTAGATTAACCGTTGGCAGTATTGACAAATCATTAATACATTATCAAGACTTTCCTTTTCTCACTACATTAATTAAAGTATATTAGGACCATCAGATACGTTTCCTTTTGGCCTTCGAAACCCTTTTAGATAAATATTGAAAGATATACAGCTGTCAATATTTTAATTTGGAGAAGGACGGGATTGAAATTATCGTGACGCATTTTGGGCAAGTTTTATTCTTTTCATTTTGAATTAACTTTTGTATAAAATAATAATCCTTAGTATTTATATTAATATATAACAATGTTTTAGCTGCAGAATTATCACGCCAGGATTCGGGTCAGTTATGAATTAAATTAGAGATTTAATGATAATTATGGAAAATAAGGTATTACGAAATATCAATATGAACTGAACATAGAGATAACGATAGCAAATCGCTTGTTACAAATTGACATATTGGGTAAAAACATGGCGCAGTTAAATTTAATATCTAACTTTGGTATGCTAGGCGTTGTGCTCCATAACTGATCGACGAATAAGTCTTCCCAAGACGTCCGGAATGGTATGATGAAATCCAATACCAAGAACGCGGTCCATGCCGTCGAGGGAATCAAGAAAAAAACAGTACTATCGACTTTATAGACTTAGTTTTTCAAGCGTCTAATTGCGACGCGTCTCCGCCATGTTTGGCTAGCTTGCTGATTACCTATCGCGAACTAAAGTATAAATTACAATATAATTAAGTAAACTACTGCGTTAATTGATGACATAGCGCCCAGAGATGCGATATATCTTCTGTTTCATTGTTTTTTTTACTTCTATCGGAAGAGACAGAAAAAACCTCTACTAATTGTGCTACTGGACCTTTACCTTGGCATTGTACACCCATGCAAAGACTATATCAGAAAAGTCCCGGTAACATTGATTCACTCAAGATGTTCTAGTGACATATAAGTCAGTAGCCGTGGCATCTCTACTTCGTGTTTTGTTATTTAACTAGATAACCCGGTAATCTTCCTACCACCTTATTTTTTTTTGTAGCGGTTATCAATACTATTTGTATTTCCAACTATTATTCGTTGAGATTGAGAATATTGGCTGCATCGTGTGCTGCTTAAGCATCGTTTGCGAACAAATGATTTAAATGACTTTTTGTAATTTCGTACTTGAAAATATATGTAGATATCATTGAATACAAAGCTTTCTCGCAAACATTTTATTTCTTTTTGTAAGGGCGTGGCATTTTAGCGGTGATTCCTATGGATTGCAGGCAGAAAAGTAAAATTACCAGGTTCGCCCCTGGGAAATTCATAACTTTTTTATTTAGCCACCAGAAAATAAAACAAAAATGTATTTTACCAGAAACATTTGAATTGAGTGTTAGCATTTATTTTTCATGTTCGATAAATTCAATACGTTGCTTTCATTTGTATTTCATTTAATTAATTTTATAAGGTAGTATCCAGGACGTTTATCGGGTCATCTAGGTTATTCGCTACGATACAGGAATTCTTTATTTTTTTATTAATTACCCATCGTTGTTTGAAAGTGTAATTAACTGTTTACATTTCAAATCATTTTTTAGTAAGGAAGATAGTAGATTTTGTCAATTATTTAGTTCAAGCGAATTAAATTACGTTTTGCTAACTTGAAGAATTCATTTTGAAATCGGGAAATCGATTATGGTGCAGACGAATCATAAGGTTTAGTTAATCACAGACAATACAGTCGCCAGACTTATTCTTACATTCATCTGTAACCCTCAGTGGCTCGAAATCACTTCAATTGATAGACATAATTTCACTGCCAGAGTTGTTAAAGAAAAATTTCAATCTCTGGCAGATTTCTTCACAAAACACGGTTCTCTAATTGTTCATGATTTGTCGGAACATTATCAATGTCGGAATCGTAATGCCGCTTGTTCCAAGCTTACAGGAGGTACACGTATATGCACTAATATTCCATTTTCAGTTGCTCTTGAACGGTATTCGTCATGCTAATCCGAGTATTTTCATCATCCGTTGTTAATCGGTCATCGATGCGGTTTGCACGTGAAGTAGCTCACCGAGCAATTGCCTTGATTCGACAACCTATATCGCCAGTTCGACCCTTCCTCAGTATGATAACGTTAAAAACAATACAAACAATGTAAAATTATACAGAACTGTTTTCATGGTCACTTAAATGTGTCGAACTCCCTTTATAATCTTTAAAATATATCAATCTTTATAACGAAAAAAACTATTTTAAATATGAAATAATTTTTTACGTACTTACTACTTACTTTAGTCAATTTTTACGAGCAAGGGGTTCACCTGATATTAAGACCTCGACCGCTACCCATAGACCTCTGCAACCAGCTAAATAGTTGCAGTTGTGTTGCCTACCTTTCATGGGCAGAGGAAGGGCTACACAGAAACAGGATGTTTCCAAATTTGTCTACAAAATGTTCAATCACTTTATTTGACAACAATCAAGAAAATAATTAAGGACAATCAATGTATGTTCATGCAAGCTTATAGCTTACTGAGATTTCTTCCAAATAACCTGTTTTAATACAATATTACCGTAATAATATCAGCTGCTAAAATTGGTGCTATGTAATGACGTGATGTTTAGACTCTGCCACATTTGGAACTTAGTTTTATAATGAAATCCGTCCTTAAGGTATAGCACCATTTAGAGCGTGTTAGGATTATAAAGGCGTGTTTACGTGTGAATTAATATGTAGCGATTCCAGCAACACCGAGGATAGGACGTTCGGATGCCTTAAATGTTAAATAAGAGGTTATCGCTCAATATTCTAACTAAAAAATTCAAATAATGCGCGTTCTTACTACATAGGGAGACATATCTACCCAGTTTGACGAGACAGTTTTTTCTTTTCGATCATTTCGATAGGGACACGTAAAATGCGACCGGTCGTATCCGTTACGGATACCTCTGAATTAATTAAACTCCTTCGTTACTTATTCCAATTAATTAATGTTGATGTCTAAATGTTTGTACATCGCTTTCGCATCGACACACCTACATCCGCACAAACGAACCTAACTTACGCAACTCTCATCACCATTCTAGAAGAAGTCAAAAAGTTTAAAAGAATATTGTGTAATTTTACTGTAGCTTGGAGTAGACTGACACATCAATCGCAATTTAAACAAAAAATCACGCACCCGAGGAAGTAGGGGAAGATACGACCACATATACCTCCGCCAAGAGCGCTGTGGAATGATCTGTCCCAAACGGTATTTCCAAACCAATATGACTTAGGGTCTTTCAAGAAGAGAGCTTACTCCTTCCTTAAATGATGTTAACGATTCTGCAGTTCCTCTAGTGCAGATGTTCTGTGATGTTGTGTGAATATTAGGCGACCTCGTTTGCAACTTATGCTAAATACAAAAAATGTTAAGTGATGCAGCATCTCCTGGCAAATATACACTTTTTTCACCAGTGGCTAACTTAGGCACTTATCTTACAATAGCTTTATTAAATAGACGTAAGTTACATTTTTTTAATTCATATTATCAGATTTGAAAACTCAGAAAAGGGTATTGCGACTCGTGAAAAACAATGTCTACTCTTTTAACACCTTATCCAACTCGTGTAACACCTGGCCCTACAATTTTCATAACAAAGCAAACATTGCATTCCTCACGTCGTATATATCTTTAACGTCTCATTAGGAACGCTATCAGTGGCCAGTGCTAGTAATGAAGTTATTAACCTTATGGGGCTTTGCATTTTAATTGAGCAATATTGACACGTGAACTGTTGAAAGGTTACACAAGAAGCAGGAAGGGCGATTGCAAGTGATTTGTCATAGACGCACTAGAGCTGACTTTTTTCCCTCGTTCAGTTTTGCGTGATTATAAAACGTCTTGTTATAAAAGGAAAAAAAGATTTATCGTTTATTTATCACTAACAGTGCCGGAATGATTGAGTCCTGATTCAATGTAGATATGGTGTTAGTGACACATGTTCTTCTAATGTTAACAAAGTCTTAAAGTTTTTCAATCCAAAGATCGGTCGTGTTCGAAGCTGAATATAAAGAGCTAATAATCTTAAACATATAGCAAAAAGTGATGTTGTTATAGGAAATACAAGGATGTATTTCCTATAACAACCTTTGGGTTTTGATGCACACTTACACGTCCAACGTCGAGTGTGTATTAGAAATAACGATTTATTTTTTAAGATACAAATGAGAATAAATACTAACATAACTGAAGAGGTCCTTTGAACGCGGTCCTCTCAGGATCTACCAAATGGATTTGAAAAATAATTTTTGGATTTGATAGCCTATGCAATGCGAGAGGTTAATTAAATGTTTTTCGCATGGGCAAATGGGATCGTTGTCTTATCTAATACAGATTGTGGCGAAAATACTAATACCGTTGGAAAATGTGACTGAAATATATCTATTCCGGGGCACTGACTGGTTAAACTAAACAGCCCAGCGCGTGAAACCCGCGGCACAGCTAGTTACTATATATATAATAAAATAAAAACATTCGAATTGGTATCCGGACAAGAGTTTCCAAAAAGTTTACTTTTTACGTTTGTACGTAGGTATAAACACGCTCAAAATTATAAAAGTATACGTACGTTTCCGTCTACCTAATATAATTAAAAGCTGACTGGTGATGAAGAAAACAGTCAAGCAGTCTAATGATTACCAACATAAGTTAAAACTCTAAACAGATGTAAAAGCGCGGCAGTAGTTCAAAAATATTTACCGTCTGTGTACATTCAAAAAAACCTATCAAAATAAAATGAAATTTATATCCAAACTGTAAAGTACATATTAAATTGCTTGAGGTATGTTGCTTGTGTTGAAATACAAGGGTTTATTTTTGTTGATTGATGATGATGTCTTATATATAGCTCTCCCTTAGTGGATTGGGCCAGTGCCAAGTGGTTACTGATACTCTGCTTTTGGCGAAGTCTCGTGAGCATACAAGTCAAAAACATAAAACTGTTGAATTATCTGAAACCGTTGAGTTACTTAAAATAGGACAGACACAATAATTTACAAAGCGTTTTAGTAGGTTATAAGACGAAACAACTTATAATCTAATATTATTGGTGTTAATATAGTCGCATAAAATATTTGCAAACGGGGTATTTACAAGGGTTAGGAGGGTCTTAAAGTTAGTAGGACGAGGGATGGAATTGGGAAGGCTATCCATTAGGGATGAAATTCTTTTGGGACAAGTGAAGAAAATATGATCCACCGTTCCTTCGTCTAGTCCTTATTCACATAGTGAGCTATCCTTAACCCGAATTTTCGCTAGAAAAACTGGAGTGCATGCATGGCCTAATCGTAGTCGACGATTGTCGACGTGGTCTGCTTATTTGCATCACAGAACTTCAAAAAACATGGCCTAACTGGTATGGAGTCTTGTATGTCAGCATAATATTTACGTTTACTACTGAAAGACTCAGACCACACATATTTCCAATTAGAAATAAGATGTTCTTTAGCTAAGGACATCAGGTAGTGGAGGTAAAGTTTGTGGTGCCTCATTGAGCCACTTGATGTTGCCTCTTTAGCTAGATGGTCAGCTGACTCATTGCCTTGAATCAGAATTTTTGTTGATTATTAGCAAATGCAATGAGCCGAGGTGTCAATCGAAATGCGAACCCATTTCAAGCTTTTCAAAAAAAAATACTCAACGCGGCCAAAGAAGTATTCACTTAAAAACGTTTTCAATGCATGTTTTTTTTAATTTACCTTGCAACGTTATTTTGTATTCACATCCTGAAATTTTGATCGATCAAAAAGCTTTAATTAAGTCATAAAAGACACGCATGCAACTCAAGAACATATAACCATGCAGGTTCATAAACATATTACAATTTATGCCGCTAATTAATAATGCATTACTTGAAATGAAGATTCAATAAGACATATTTGGACGTATGCTTCCTTAGAAGACCCACATCAATGTCTTTTTTCCTAAACATAGTACACATGTATGCATAAATAAGTCCAAAGTGGATTGTCAATAATCTTGTTCACAATCGTGCCCACAGTTTTTTTTTTGGGCAGCCCTATGCCGCCCTCTCGTTCCCCTAACATGCTTAGGTCAGGGACCTTGGTGGCGGGCAAATAATTTTTTCATCATGTCTTTATTAATTTCGTTTTATACAATAAAAATACAATTAAATGGTTTAAAATTTTTCAAATACAGTTAAAATAATACACTAAAAATAACAATAAAAATAATACCCTTAAACTAATATCGCATTATACTATATGGTCTTATTTCTTTTTATAACTTGTGTCGCCACCGTCACACAATATACTAAAAATATATTTCTAATCTTTTTATTTGCAATTATACTCTTTAAATTTTCCACCTTTATCTTTACCTCCATCTTGATCTGCATTCTGCCCTCGTCGCTTAATGGACGGGGCATTATGTTAGTATGTGCCGCACGGATTCCTGTTTTCCGGGTTCACAAATAGATGATGGGTCCTCCTTGTACCTGAATCTGTTCAGGTATTCGGAGACCCCCCGTGACCCGTTAAAATTTGTACAAGTGTACTGTCCAGATCGATTTTCCTCAGGATGGGAAAGATCGATTTTCCTCAGGCGTCCGGGAAGAAGACTTTAGTCGTGGAGTCGGTGTTTCCTTCTTTATAACGCCTATTACATTCGTCAAGCGAGTCCAATCGGATTAGTCGCTTGACGAATGAAACAGGGCATTTCTCGTAGTTGGGCTTGGTCTTTATCCCGATTGCAGCCTCCTTTGCCAATTCGTCAGCCCTTTCGTTTCCATCCACCCCCAAGTGTGCCTTCACCCAGTGTTGCTTTACTGTCTTTCCCTTATTCTTGCTTTCTCTCAGATTCTTTCTTATTTCCATCGCGAGTGGGTAGAGGGAATCGGCGCGCGTCAGTTTCGAGGGCCGATCTAGAATCGGAATGAATCCCGAAGCCCAACTTCGAGTCACACCGCACACACAAACCTCACCGCCTCATGCAGGGCCAACAGTTCCGCCTGGTATACAATGCATCGTGGCCACAGTTGGGTTGTTTTATACGAATCATTTATTATGTATCTAACCCTAAACATCCTCATTTATAACTCCGATCATTTGGACTAATGTGTGTTTTCTTTTTACCATAAATTATAATTATAAATTAAATAGTACCACAGCGTCTACCATTACCCTATAGGGAATGATAAAATCTAGTACCAGTAAATAAATAATGTAAGAAAACTTCTGGTATCCCCAGAAGGCCCGTTCTAGCTTTTTCAAAGTTACTTAGAACTATGTAAATATTGTTAGCTTTAGTATACTAACGTGTTCATTACTTGTTATGTTTGCATATAGATGTGCATGTAGACTTGTCACCTCTTATCAATCACGTGCAGTACACAGATATACTAATACTTGGTTAAAGTGATGCCAACCCAGATGCAATAGAGGTATCGTCAGACGCGTGATTTCAAACGATTAATTAGAGAGAGATAGTTTTGTTGCGCAAATCAAGTGATAAAATTAAGTATTATAATTACTTTTGAACCCGATCTTTGATTCAGTAACTAAGTCATTTAGTATCTTTAAATACTTACAAATGGCGCCAAAATAAAATTATCTATTTTAAATATATTTAAAAACAAATAAAACGAACAATAGAATGCAATGACAAGATCGAAACGGCGCAGTGTACTGTGTACATAAGTTCGCGTGCCTTGCGAAAGCCGCGCCCAGCCAGTGACGTGCGTGATGTCGGTTAATACGCGATATCGATGTCATGTTACATCGACTATTGTTCTTCCTAGTTATAGATTTAGTTCAGTATGATTTCTTCAGTTATGTTACATAAATCTAGCTTTAGCGACTTAAACTGTGTCGTGCAGTGAACTGCACAGAAAAAAAATTATTAAGGATTAAGCAATTTGTGTGCTATACACAAAAATAGAATAAATTAAAACGTGTAAAAAAAAAGTGTAATGCTGCATTTGAAATAATTATTAATCTTCTTATATTTAAAGTTTGATGGCTTGATATTGGTAGCGTTGGGTATCCAATTTCAAAAACTAAATAAAGGGGCTGTACGACAGAGTTAGTTGGACACCCGGGAATCCTCACTAAGTCGTGGATATTCGTAGATAGATAGAAAACTGGATTGAAATAGGTATCTGGAAACTCAAAACTGGCAACACATTTAATACTGCTGGTATTTTGCGGCTGTTTATGAGCAGCGTTTCTCGCTTAACATTAGGTGGACTGCTCGTTTTCCACTTCCTCCGATAAATACCTCAAGATATAATAGGATGTCCCTGGTCTCCAAAAACGTGTCCATCAGTTACATTTGAAATACATACACTTGAAACATTTTCCTACTATGCTGGATTACGATATGATTATGATTACGACGGCCTATATAAATAAATAAATAAATAAATATGCGCTCACGCCCGTCACCCAAAGGGGTAGGCAGAGATTATGGATTTCCATTTGGCGCGATCCTGGCACAC
>JWHW01027149.1:42208-67597 GCA_000931545.1 Papilio glaucus
CTTCAGTTATGTTACATAAATCTAGCTTTAGCGACTTAAACGGTGTCGTGCAGTTAATTGCACAGAAAATAACTTTATTAAGGATTAAGCAATTTGTGTGCTATACACAAAAATAGAATAAATTAAAACGAGTACATAGTGTAATGCAGCATTTGAAATAATTATTAATCTTCTTATATTTAAAGATTGTTGGCTTGATATTGGTAGCGTTGGGTATCCAATTTCAAAAACTAAATAAGTAGTGCTTGACATATTGAGATACAAAAACATATGCACAAACTTATATTTTTCTGAATATAATCATATAAAGGGGCAATAGGGGGAATCCTCACTAAGTCGTGGATATTCGTAGATAGACAGAAAACTAGATTGAAGTTGGTATCCGGAAACTCAAAACTGGTAACACTTTTAATACTGCTGAAATTTTGCGGCTGTTTATGAGTAGCGTTTCTCGCTTAACATTAGGTGGACTGCTCGTTTTCCACTTCCTCCGATAAATACTTCAAGATATTATGTCCCTGGTCTCCAAAAACGTGTCCATCAGTTACATAACAAAGAAGTAAATAACGATATGAAATACATACACTTGAAACATTTTCCTACTATGCTGGATTACGATATGATTACGACGGCCTATATCTATATCTTTTACTGTAATGAAGGCGAGCCATTTATAAAGACCACATATCAAATCACATTTTTTAGCAATAAACACTATGACTGCAAGATATGCTTATCTCCTTTTTGCTATTATCGTACTATTATTATTATAAGTTTTATACTAAACCCATCACTAGAGCGGCTTGTCATAGCACAATTGAATGTTTGTATTCCGAAGCACTCTCCGCGCACGCGCCGCCGTACACACCAGTTCCATCGGGCACTTCGCACAAAGGAAATGAAACGCATTAGCGTTATAATTACCTCGTATCGTTTTATGGCCCACTTTATTGAACTTAGGTATTCCAAGGATTTGATCGGAATCCAGGATATATGTATCTGCCGTTAATATTACATTGTTCATGTCTCGATCGTTTCTTATCACTAAACATTATCGCGAGTACCTACACATAAATATGTATCTTCAAGCCTTTTAAATTTAATAGAGCAATAATAAATGGCGTTAAAATAAAACGAAGTTTTACACGTATATTAATTTAATATTATCTGTGCAGCGACAAACTAATTACTCATATCAAACAAAAAGGTTATAATTGTTTAAAGTCATTATGGTCGTAGTGTAGATAATCCTATGAAATTCAAGTTGAATAGTCGATACAATATTTAAATTGATTCAGCCGATGGCTATAATTTTTTCTGTCTCATTTTTATTGGCCTATTAACAAATAACACAGTGGTTAGATCTAGACTACGTTTAGGAGGCTTACTAACGAGATCATACCGACTTACATCTGTAAATCTTCTGTCCTACGAATAGATACAGCTAGTAATGCGTTTGTGCTCGTTTTACGATGGCCATTGATGATGTAAATGACATTTACTTGATAAATCCATGCAATTGTCTAAAAATTGTATTTCGTAGTCCACGCGCGGTCACTGATTATAAGAGCCCGGAATATGTACAATGAACTCTTAAAAATTAGTCCTTTTTAAAGTAACCAAGGTGTAAAAGGTTCTCCTCCTCCTAATAGTAAACCTTGTGAGTTAAGAAAAGCGCATAACGAGTACTATATATCTATATGGCGCTATAATCATAAAGAAAAATCAGTTTATAAATTAATAAATATAATAACGTAGGTACATTACTAAATTATATTTATAAATACCTACATAGAGTGAGCAATCTTCGACTTCACCATTTTCAAAACATTAAATCACTCCACAGTCCCAGTGAAAACATTAATTAGTCAATTATTGTCTGGTTTACCACAGACAATTAAGTCGAATGCGCAGGATCGAACGAACGTCACTAGTAAGGTATTATCTCGATTTTAATCAATTTACCCGTCCTTTTGGTAAATCCTCTCCAAAGTTTCCACTTATAGTCTTGATTTTGGAAAATCCTTATGTGTAATGACTTGTTTACTTTTTCCTATACTTCATCTCTGACGCATGTGACCTTTCACACGATCATAATTCTACCTATGCATAAAATACATAATATTTTAAGAGACATGACAATGTGTGTACTCGAAAAAATATTTTAAGTAGTTAGGTACTTTAACAAAAGTTTCAATCCAGGGTCAAATAATTTAATGTTATTTTTAATTAAGCGATTTTAAAAGCAATTTGTTGCAATGTCTAAGATAGAGCGATCTTGTGGCCAGAACATATGTTAATTGATTTTTTATTCATCCAATTCAAATGTTAAGTATGCGCTTATCTAATGTCTGATACGAAGTTGCCTAAAATAAATTATACAAAGATACTAATTTCTATTTGAAATCATTTAAATGTAATAAGTGTGTTGAAAAAAAATGAAATCTAGATCTAATTTAAAACGACCAACCGCAATATTTCTGTAGATTGTTCACCATTTTTAACCGGCTTCAAAAAAGAAGGGGGCTTTCTCAATTCGCTTATATTTTTATATATGTTACGTAAGACACACATTACATACACATTTATCAATCAATTTTGATAATGATTGCAGTCGATAGTTTTTGTTTCCAAATTGCCTCCAGCTAAATTTTATTTTGATCCGATAAGTGATTACAGAGTTATGAAGGATTTTCGCGTATCAAAGTCCCTTGTTTTACTATTCTATTAATGTAACGACACCACAAAACATTCTATCTCTAAAAGAAGCTTTAGACGTAGACAATTTTGTTTAGTCGTTACTAAATCAATATATAAATCACATTGGAATTGAAAACAAACTACTTCTTACTTGGAGTATAAAGTCACGTATTAGACACGTTCTTTTAAAATATATAAAATAATTTTATTCCTATCTGATATTAATTAGAACTTAATAGTACGTACTAATATTGAGTCACACACTAACCCATTGTTCTAGATGAATGACAAATGCCATAATGCTCCGCGACGCGAAGCGAAAATATCAATAGTCGTTGTACATTGCGGCCTACGTTGAACATAAGCAATCGCATGTTACATATTGGGCGGATCGTAAAACGCCGCTGCACGTCACGTTCCGTAATCTGATAATGGCTCCCGATCGAGCCGAGACTCGGTCCTCTCGGGCACCCATGAATTAGAATGCTAAAGGCGTAATGAGTGACAGCCCAAGCCGAGGTCTCCTCTCGGGGGTCCTTGAGCCCAGCCACTCCATCCACTCCAGAGCTTTAGCCGAATTAACTTAAGAGCTTTGCAATGCCCTTATCCGATAATATAAATAAACTAACGGCCCGAGCCGAGGTCTACTTTTACTGAGGTAAGCCGCGAGCTAAGTTAAAGAGGTTTAGACTGGGCTAAAGTCTGACCCGGTGAGTCTGTGGATGCCTCTACCATGCAAACGGAACGTGACGTTTTATTTGCGACTGACTTGTCAAGTCAGTCGCAAATAAAACGTCACGTTCCGTCGCTCACCAAGGACAACGGATTACAGTCAAATCGCAGCAGTATACGCTACCTAGCAACAGACAGAAATATAGAAAAAAACACGCCCAGGACTCGTTTTAAGATAAATAGTTTTGAACATTAATTTATGATAGCATACATATTTATAATTATCAGATATGGTATACCCCGCGAGCACATCCGCAATGTGATACAGATACGTCATGATCCATTTCAGAGTAGCACTAATTAAAACGGATGTTGGCACTTAGTAATATTTCTGATTTATTAGTCGGCCAGTGGGTGGAGACTTGTCGTATCAAGAAAATCAATTACTATTCGACCGTTCGCCACGCGGTCACTTGCGAATTACAGTATCCAAAATGCCGAAAAACAAACTTGCTCTTAAATAAATGCAGTCCGCATCGGTTCGCCGATGTGCCAAATAAATCAAAACTTCGCGATCATTAGCGAAGAGTTCCGATTGAATCTCGACCTTATGTACTAAAATATGAATTTTTCTCCGAAAACTTGTCGCAAAGGTATGGAGTGCGGACACTTAATGACGCCACAGACGAATCAATTTCCTGGCATTTTGTCACATCGCGATCCCGATATTAAGATGCTTCGAGTTCCCGTTCTCATGGCTGCGATTGAAAAACTCGCGTCAGTTAAAAGTTAATGAAGTTCTTGACGACGATGGACGGACAGAAGGGAGATTTATTACTGCAGTAATGACCGACGGTTAAATGTAAAAAAATACACAAAATACTCCGCGCGATTGGATATAATTGCGCAAAGCGGACTGTGTACGAGTCACGTATGATAAAAGAAATGTGGAATGCAAGGTAGCAATTCATATTGTTGGTAATACATGTTAAAGTAAATAGTTTAATTAAACCTTCACTGAAACCTACCTATTTGATAAAATTTAAAAGTAACGGAATAAACCTTACCGACATTATTAACTATAGGTTGAGAGTTCGTTTAGTAACCTAAGAGAGAAAAGAGAGGGATTGGTCTCGGGACAGTGTGATGAGCAGCGTGTTTAATTGTATGTAGTATGTTGTAAAAAATCATATATTTTTAAAGCCATATCTAAAGAGATCGCAGGCATGAAGACCACAAGTGGGATACGTATAAAAGATTCACTGAAACGCGCCAGCTGTTGTTTCTGTACCTAAACATTCTTCTTGTAAAGGTTTATATCTAAAGTCAACAATCGATGAAGAAAAGTTGGATGGATATCATTTGTACGCAAGTTGTGCACTAAATTTACTAAGTCCTATTTTTTTAATATTTTAATTTCCTTGAAAACTTATTTGAAACGGGATCCACGTCTGGTTTAATTTAATAAGGCCCACGGGATGACATTTGCAAAGAGCGGCTAATAAGACGCATTTCTCGTGGCGGGCGTATCCGCGATTGTGCAAACCGGGACGCTATGGCGCCTTGTATAGAGAAAGACGCACAATAGCTGCGATGTCAAGCTTTATTAACAGTCGGTTTACATATATTCATGTCAAATTAAAAATAACTGGTTATATATAATATAACATTAAAATCAAACCTTATATTTTTTTATAGGAGAAGGGGTAAACGGGAGCACCGAGGTGATCAACGACGCCCATGGACACCTGCAAAACCAGAAGAACTGCAGATGCGTGGCCGGCCTTTGAGAAAAATATAGGCTCGCTTCTTGAAGGACCCTAAGTCGTATAAGTTTGGAAATACCGCCGAGGACAGACCGTTCCACAACGCGGTTGTGCGTGGCAGAAAATTTCCCGAGAACCTCTTTACAGTGAGTTTACATAGATTCATGTCAAATTAAAGCCTATTTCTTGGTTACTTAAAACTTGCATTATACATTTTCTGAAATTACTGGATGCAAACATACGATTAATTCGATAATGATCATTGTGGTTTTATTTTTTTCTTAAAAGGAATTGAATTCATGTCCTTCTTCTTAATTTCGAATCTCAATTCTGGTCACAGATTATTTTTGTGAATATATTCCTATACAGATAGCAAATGCTCTTGCTTTCAGCGTGAAAGAAAAAGATATCAAATGTTAGATTTTCAGGTACTTGCTACTACTCTGCTATGGACTTACAGGACTTACGAGATATATTTACATTTCGTCATATCTCAGAATTGTGTCATCGATGTGACGAAATGATTCTGATGTGAAATTAGCCACCGCATTGGTGGCTCAAATGAGTTGAAAATAATATTTTGCCTGCATGGACACCAACTCTTATGTCTTCAGTGGGCAATACAGCATATGTCGTGATAGCGGCGCGAGGTTCTCGCGGAACAAGACCGTATCCAGTCCGCCGGGCACGTACACCGCGGCCCCCACCTACGCTGTACACCACGCTTCATTACGATTCAATGCCATTCACTACTGTTTTCAATAGCCATTAAATTTAACAGTACGAATGAAAAAAAGCTTTCACAAATACCAAATTCTTATTGGAAATTTTGTGTGTAAGATTATGCACCAAAATACATACAAATTGGTAATTGTGGCTCATCATGGCTCACTCAACGCGTTTCAATGGTATATATGGTGAAACCTAATTAGATTTTTGTTGAAAAAATAGAGATTAAATTGAAATTATTTCTATGAATTTAAAGATTTAATGATCTTATTAAATCTTACAAAAAATAATATTAAGGCTTAATAATATATTAAGCCTTTCCTACTCTGAGCTTTGTCAGGCTTAGGAAAAGTATCTTCATAAAGTAAAGTAACGCTTGAGTGTAGACCTTGATTGTTAACTATAATTTATACAAAATATTGCAGAAATGTGTCAAATATATATACAAAATAAAAAAATAAAAATTACCTTATCTTTTAACTTCATAAAACACAAAAGAACATAATTCAGAATACAACAGAAGATCAAACTACTGGCTACTCTTTAAAAAATATACCGGTATTGTTTTAATTATATAAAGTATTAACAGAACACCGTACGGTAGTCGCTTTGTGCGAGGAGTTATATAATACAAGCTCTTGGATTCCAAACCAACATTTATTGCATTAGGTTGAGCTACAATTTTCGTTGTAAAGGAACGAATCAGGCGTTCATAAACTACTCCGAGTAATAATATCCAAAAGGGGTACAAGCCGATTGTAGACAATGAGGTGTGTCACGGACTAAGTTTAATGGGCCACTTAATCCGCTACAAAGTACAAAAGCAACACGCTGCGCGGCGCGGCCTGGCTGCGCGGCCTGGCGGCGACCGGCCGCTCGGTAATGAGTTCTGTTGCCTTATCTGCGTCCTTGTTTCGTCCTTGCTTTCACTGATAACGCCGCTCGCCGGGACTATCTCTTATATAATACCTGCCCACTCGATTAAAATCTTTTGTTAAAGGTCAAATGTTTGTACCACCCGATGCAGTCTGTCTCGATTTTGACACTGGGCTCAATAATTGCTCGGCCGAGATGATTGCCGTGTGACAGATTCGGTTCAAGGATGAGAAATTTGGCGATTCTACAAGTTTTTTTTCTTAAATTTTGTTAAATGTCATTCGGTTTTGATTTTATCGGCTACCTATTCAATTTCGAAAATTGTAATTATGAATGTTTTTAATTGGATCAATTTATAAGTAATTAATGATTTACAATTAATAAAAATAACGAAATAAACCATATATTTAATTTCACTTTCATTTCTTTCCCCGCTATATCATTTAAAAAAAACATAACCTTTTACGGTAAACAACTAAAACTTTAAAATATATGTATTGTTCAAAATGTGTGATACATATAACACCATTTTAAAAACTTAAATTGATTTCTCAAATTAGTTTTACACTAAAACATATAAGTAGGTCTGTTAAAATCATACATCTATATTAAGAGTACCGGTGAACATATAAATGTACACCGGTACTCTTGATATCGCCTTTCTGTATGTCACCAATGTGGTCGATATGTTTGTATCAGAGCTTACCTAAGTCTCCTCACTTTTATGACAGTAATTTGACTAGTTGTTTTTAATACACGAATTAATTATATTTTTTAAATAATTTTAGTCACGAAGTCCTCTTTCTAACCACGTTTTTTTAATTATATAAACGTAACATGGAAAGTTTTCAAAAGGGAAGAATAAAAGAAAATAAATAGATCGTACTGTTTTTATTCTTCAATGCATTACAATATTCTTAGATCGCAATCGTATAAGTAATAAAGAAGGTACAAGTGTATTAATATCATACGCGTTAACTCTTCGTGGCTCAAAAGAATGGCTTCATGTAGTGCCTGAAAGTGATATGACGATTAAATATCAACTTATTGCGTTTCATTATCTTAATTTACTAGAACAGGCTTAAAGTAGGTAATTAAAAAATATCTAAAGACTTAATGTATACTCTGTTGAACAGTTACGCTTTAAGATTTGACAGAAGTAAAATTGATAGTTTACAATTGTAATAGATTCTGGATTTACTTTGTCTTATTCATAATTCTAGATTCATCTAACAATTTAATATCTCACGTTTTCGTACGAAAAAATGTACGAAAAAGCTAAACACTTTGAGCTAATAACCTAAACGCATGATATGCTTTGTGCAATTCCAATTTCTATTTACAGAACAACGTTTTAGGTAACAAATTTAACAAAAAAATTAAAATAATAATAATATACTTTCAATTATATTTTATTAAAATAACATTTTATCTCACAATTTTGAAGTGCCAAATTTTATATTAATTTTTATATTATATTTAACCAAATTTGTCATTATAAAAAAACTTTGGTAGCGTTTACGACTTAATGAGTTATTGACAAATTTTAAACCGATTCACTCTTTGATTCACTCACAATATTTTACAATAAACAAAATTCTATTCTATACATACATTAACATTAACTTCTATACAAAACGCCACAAGTTCAGGAAGTCATTTACAATATATGTAAGACGAAATCACGAATTAAATCACGAATACATCTAGGAACGAATCAAAGTCGGCTACTCCGTTATCGCCGGCGTCTATGTCACCTTAAATACGAGGAGTTCTAATTTACTAATGTCATGATATATTTTATTCACATACAAGTGCCGACGACGGCAAAGTTGATCTCCACGCGCGTGCACAATCATTTCAGAAATATTTATAATCTGTGTAAATATAAGCTCTCATGTTTGTCTTATGACAAATGCTGCCCGTTTTCCTATATGTCTTTATACACAAATTCATACATTAAGTGTTAATTAGCTTACTATCGAATTACTTAGATGCAGTAGCATCATGAGTTATGTTAGAGAGTCAAACAGTACAGACGCAAAGGACCGTTGTCATGACTGTCTTTTAAATCGAAAAGAATATACATTAGAGCTTATTTATTTAATATACCTATCCAAATGGCTGGGGCCAAAGCGGAGGCGGAGGCGGCAGCGAGTACACCGTTGGCTATGTGGATATGGCGAGAGGGGGGCGGTGCGCGGAGTGCGCGGGGTGGGGGCCGTGTGGAGACGACGCGGTCGGACTCCGAGCTCCGGGCGAACAAGTCACCTTGCCCATAAAGGACCTAATGTCATCGAAGTAAGCGTCCTCCCCCCGCTCCGTGTCGGCTGAGCTCGGTGAATCTCCGCCCTCCGCCCCGTGTTTCTTCAAATGTCTATCCAGATTCGTCTGCTGTCCGAAACATCGGTCGCACAACGTACATCGGAAAGGACGCTCCTTGTTGTGAATGTTCCGGACGTGTCGCTGTAGGTTGGATGAAATTGAGAAAGACCTCTCACAGTATTTGCATTTATACGGTTGTTCACCTGTGTGAGTTCTCAGATGTCGTGTTAAATTGGCGCTCCTGGGGAACACTTTGCCACAAAACTTGCACGCATATCTGTCTCGAAGTTTTCCCGTTCCGCCGCTTAATTCTCTAAACTTGGCGTACGCGCTCGGTTGCCTATCTGGACCATCAGTACCAAGAAGTGGGGATAAAAAATTGAACGGACTCGGTACGTAAGGAGAATGAGAAGTATTTAGAAGGGAATCGGAAGCCGGGTGGAAGGACGGAAATCTCGGGCGATACATAGCATCTATAAGACTGCTGTTGTGAGGATGGACCGGCATCGGGAACGCTAGTGGTGCAGATACCATTTGTTGCGGTGAATCTTCACGTTTTGGTTCTACTCCTTCCACGTCGACGTCCGTTGTATCATTCTCTGGTGTCTTACTTTCTCGCTCTATCGGGCTTTCTGGGGGTGAATACGACTTAACCGATAAAGGAAAGGAAGGATCGTCATTATCTAACTCACACTCTTTTTCCACAAGTTTCTTGGAAACAGACAAGTCCAACGGTTGGTCACCTTGATCTTTGTTAGCATCATCTTCAATATCTGAATACGAAGAACGTTTATCAATGTCATTTCCTAAGTTTTTAGATAAATCTTTAGCTCCAGCAGGTGAGACCGATTGCCTCGCAACAAGATCATTATTGTTTAACTTCAGCGATAGATTAAATGGCGAATTTTGTTTCACATCATCTCTCGCAAAGTTAAAAGGATTTATTGGTGCCTGTATGGATCTTACGGGTGAGTGGTGGGGCTGCGAGGAAGATTCATCTGCCGAGGGTAAAGATGGCTTTACGTAGAGTCCACGGGGTTGTGTGGGAGTTATTCTATCCACATTTTCCTCTCGCTTAATTACAACAAAATCCGAATCCTTGTTCCGTTTCATATCATCAAGAGAAGTCGAACTATCCATACTTTTGACTGACATTCTTCCCTCTTGTTGCTTGTTTGCCAAATTAGCACTCATTGCCATATCATGTTCCATAGCTAGTCTTGCTCCTTGGACATTAAATAACAAAGGATTTAAAAATTCTGGCGGACAAGCGGCGGCCGCAGCGGAGAATAACGCTGGATAGTGCGCAAATGTATTGTATGGCAAAGGTAAAGCTGGTCCCCTGTACATAGGGAACGGATTAGTGTTATTTGGATTGTTCATTCCCACGTTTGGTAACTGCGGGATTTGTGGAAGTCCTTGCGGCAATTGCGCTCGTAAGTTGACGTTAGCGGCTGTTGCGGTGTCACAGAACCTCTTGTGTTTGGTGAGGGAGGCGTACGACGTGAAAGACTGACCGCACTTGCCGCACTCCACTAACGCTCTGCACGCAACATGCATTCGTTTGTGGCGGCACAAGTTGGAGAATTGCGTATAAGCCTGAAATTTAATACGAATTTATTATGAATATGAATTAGTATTGTCTTCAATTAATATTTTTAAACGTATACGAAATACAAAGAATTGCATAATTGTTTTTTTTCAATTACACAAAAATACAATTAGTCCAAAGGATGACAAATATCTACACATATATATAATAGGCGAGCTTAACTCATGGTGAATTCTCATACAGCTTACCTTGCACGGGTGAAGGTTTATGTTATGAAAGTTTATGCTGATCTTTATGTGGTACCTTATCCTGATGTGCTGTTCACATTGCATTACCTCTATAATTTATGGAGGACATCATCCAAAAAAAATGTTTGATCGTGATTTTTTTTCTTACGGCCGGGTTAAATGTGTGCTTGTATGTGTGATAGCAACATAAATAAGCTGGGAAACATATCATGGATTTAAAGAGTACTGCACTCCTAGAATCCATGAGATTGTTCTACGAAATGGTTATTACCAAACTAAAATCTCACCTTAAAGCAGACTTTGCACTGGAAGGGCTTGACGCTGGAGTGTATGTGCGTGTGCTGCTTGAGACCGGAGGAGGTGGCGAAGGTCTTGCCGCACTCAGGACAAGCGTGGCTGCGTGCGCCTACGTGCTGCGCCCGGATGTGGCGCTGCAGGTTGGAAGGATCGGTAAATACCTGAAATAACCAGGTTTCGGTGCGCTTCATGCATTTAGTTCAGTAGTTTTTTTTCTATACTAAGTACGGTTTAATTCATTCGGGCCCTGGTGTGCCCTTGAACTGCGATCACGACAGTGATAGAACCCCACAGCAGAGACAACCATAATATAAATAGGAAGATTCGGCCGGGGTAGTGGCATGGCCTCGCAGTAGACTGGCATAAAGTAAGGTATTATATGTTTCTGCGTTTCGTCTGACGCTGATGAGTAAGGTCTTGTTAAACAGGCCTAATCCTCTGCCTAATAATAACTATGGGTAGCACTTAAAATAACGTAAACCGCTTGATCATTTGCCTCCTCCTTCCATATTTGAGAAACTTAACTTAAAACCACAAATTACCTCAAAAATACAATTCTATGTCAAGGTCAGCAATTGAAAGAATATCATTACAAAGTAAATTCAGTTTAACAGTAGTAGGGCCCGAAACAACAACGTCTATTGCACGGATGGGCCGGCTCGACCGGTGAGATACCACGACCTCACAGAAAACAGGCGTGAAGTAGAAGAACTATGCGTTTCGTCCGATGAGTGAGGTGCCGGTGGCCTAATTGCAGTCCTCTTCTCCTTCCCACCCTTTCTTCACATGAATAGGATGGGAATATATCCTCTGTCCATTAAAGGTAGGCAACGCATCCACGCAACACGTTTGCTTGTTGCGAAAATCTATGGGTAGTGCTCACATAAAATCAGGTGATCCACTTGCTCGTTTGTCACCTTCTTCAATTTAAAAAAAAATATATATAATTAATTTAAATTTAAAAAAAATTGGGCCTCTGAAGCTCATATCAATGTTATGCCGATCCAATAACTGTAATGTCTCACCTTGGGGCAGTTCTCACAGGGGTATTTCCTAATGTCAGTGTGCGCGAGTGCGCGGTGGCGCAGCAGTAGCGCGCGGCAGCTGTACGCGCGGTTGCACAGCTCACAGTGGAACGCCGCCGCCGGCTGCGCGTGCGACTGGATCAGGTGACGATCAAGTCTGGAGAGCACAGAAATTCTATTAGGAATAATATATTTATTCTGTTTAGATAGTAATAGTGGCACGTCTAGCAGCAGCATTAGCTGTGGTTGTTGGACCAACTTGACCGGTGAAATATCTCGACCCTCTTTCCTTGAGCCCCGTAAGCCCTCCGAATCCACCAATGGGAGGGCTAAAGTAGAGGTGTTACATGTTTCAGTTTTGTGTGTAATCAGTAAGCTGCTGGAGGCCCAATATTAATTAATTTCCCATCGCTTCCTTTTCCTCGTCCATCCACTCCTATGTTCAACATAAAGGCTGACAATGCGATCGCAACACTTCTGTTTAGGAGAAGGCTATGAAAATGGACTTGATATACCGATTAATTGATAAAGTAATGTAAAAGAACGAATTATTTATTACTAATATATATGTATATTGACGGATAATTAAAATCAGAAATTCTTGAACAAACGGTAACAGTTTGACGTTATAGCTTAGACGTAAGGCGTGGCTGTCGATGCTTTCAAATGTACACAGTTCTTAGTGTTTAAGGTTTGTATGGTGACAAGATTTCCCTTACCACATTTGAGACCTAATGAGCTCAATGAAAAGTAGACAATAGTTATTGTTAAGTCTGTCTATCCCAACAAGGTTAAGAGGTATTCTAAATTTTATTTCGTTTAAGCACTCAGGAAGGGACAAAATTATGGGACCATACATTGAGACGCCTACGTAAAGATATCACAGCCAATGCATTATTCAAACGCATTTCAGATCCACGTCGCAAATATTAGAATCCATTTTTGCAATAAATTCCAAATACACAAGTTTCACGAGTAAACCAATGTCCGTACTCGGAATGAATAGTATACTAGTCATTTTATGGGCTGTATTCTACGTATTCAACTATCAGATCTGTTCCAAAGACTCGTAAATACCGCGTCAAGTACTCGTTTCGCTGTCATATACGCGTTATGAATGATGGAAAAGGGATCATTTCAAAAATGCTCTCGGTGATTCTCCTCGCCGGTAACTGGTCTCAAACACGCAAACCCTAGTCGCCGACGGCGTTTTCTATCACCTCACCTGTCACTATTCGTATAATCAGATCCCCATTACACACCAGCTTCATTGCTGGTTATGTATCGGTTGATTACGTATACGCAATAGAAAGATGACAATCTAACTCGTTCAATACGATAGAGTCGTGGCTATCACTATAGCGGGTGAGGCGTTTTCACTCTCGCGGCCGGCCGCTGCCATATCTTTTAATTAATCTTAGGAATAAAATCTACCGTCATAATGGTTCCGTCGCTAACATGTTGTTGGTACGTCCATTGCGTAGTTGAACTACTATGCTTGATAATCAAAGCAGTGGGTAGTCCAGGAAGAGTTCGCTTCATTATAATACCGGCTGTAGACTTTCGTTTTTGTAGGTGCAATGGATCGATCCGATAAACATTATAATGGCTTTAAACTAGTAAAATAGATCTATATTTATGTAAGAAATCTTTCAGTTTTCATAAAGTTTAATGAATTCAATTTATGTTATAGTTGTCGATTATTAATTATCAACGAATTTATATCTTTACAATCAAGAATTACTTTTTATTTTATAGGAAAAGCAGACAAATAAATCTACCAATCTAAAATAACTTATCTACTTTTCATGGTGACAACTTTTTGCCGTAGTATAAATATGTATGTAAAGGTGAAAAAGTCGCCACAGATCCTTAGAATATGGTATCATATCATTATATATCTAATAGAGTATGGTAGGCCGTAGTTTATTCAAAATATTTTAATAAATAAATTAAAAAGAAATAATTAAAATTTCAAGTGAAATCTTAGCAATAGATATTCATGTGCAATTTACATAGACGAGTAGAAATAATGAAACAATCACATTTTACATCTCAAAATAATAAAGAGAAAATGGCAAGATTGTTATAATATTTTGTTATATAATACTTAGTACTACTAAATTTCTTTCAACTTGATGATTTTATATTTGAAACATCATCTAATCCAAACTTGTTACTGTTTGCTTATAAACATGTGTGGGAGCGACAGAAACAGAAACAGAAGACCGTACCCACGTCCATAGAATATATTCCCTAGACATGAAGAAAGGTAAAAAACCGTAGCACAATCGATATCATCTTTAAATAAAATTTGGTCATTAACAATACCTTTAATATGTAAGGTAGCTGTTTGGTAACGCGAATGATGTATACGCAATACGGAGTCGAAATTTAGCCCCAGGGTGCATTCGCAGCCCGCAGTCTATCTCCGCAAGCGATCTGCGGAGCTTGAATTGCTTTTTCTTGTTGTAACAACCTCACAACATCATTCAACTAACAAATGTTTCGAACAAGTCTCAATTGTGTACTATTTAATAGCGTATTGCGTAATTGTACCTACATTAAAATGAAAGCGTTCAGTATTTTTTGTACTTGATTTGAGACATGGCAATGTAATTAAAATCATTTAAATCATTTTTTTTATATTTACGCGCTTTCTACATATACTTGTTGTTCGTAGTAAAGGCAATGCAACGATTAATTTTAATGTAATTTTATTGTTTGCACAAGTAAATGGCTTTCGATTCAAAGTTCTTATTAAGTACAAACTTTTGCTGGAATCTGAATTTTTATTTCAAAAGATATTTATATGCATATCGTAGTATACATAGTCTGAAATTATATTTAATTATGAAAAAAATATACCAATAAAATAAGTTTATATTATACCATGTAATATAAGAGTTACTATTTATGTCCAAATCAAATTGGTTGACAACATTACAACCAAACATGGAGTGCGGACTAAGATGATATTTGGATATGCGCATTTATATTAGACTGGTTGAAACATATGCAATTTATCACAATTAACTTATTTATCTGTTGAATAGCGCACTCGTTTAGAAAAAAAATAAAGAATTTTAGTATTAAATATAAAGCGAATTAAGGAATTCTTAACAAACAATATATTATTCTACAAACTAACCAATATGTATCAATAAAGGGCCGGGAGTAACATATCATATCTTGCAAAACATTACCACCAAAAATGGAGACGCAACAGAAAAACTAAGAAATATTATAAATTATTTTATATCGGATACGAGCTTGTTGACTTTTATGGAATTTTATGATCGCAATAAGTTTAAAATTGTAAGAAAACTTCACTTAAAGTTAAAGCTTAGAACATTAACAAAAATTATATCATTTTTGGTTGTGAGGTGTCATTACAAGTATTTAATGTCGCTCACTTGCTGCTTCTATTATTTTTAATAACATATTTTACTTATATGGCGTGGACGCAGAAAAAGCCGTCTCCGGTGATACATGAACAAGCGTTGATGTTTATTAACTGACCAGTTCTAAGTCCAGGTTAAAGTAGTATATAAATTCAACAACTAAATTCCATTCATTCATTTGTCAACCCTTAAAGCTCACTGCTGTTCTATTCTGCCTTGTAGTGCATTTTAAACTTATTCACCTCATTGGCTTTCAGATTCTCGGAATACTACGGTAGTTCTTATAAATACTAGCATTAAACTGTCCTCGTACTGTAGCCGGAAAAGGAAATTTTACTATCATGGTTCTTATCATAATCTCACGGAACTATCACAAAAAAACATAATATTAATGAATGAATTGTATTAACATATTTGACTACATACGAAGTACGCAACAACACAAATCTTACAAATAATTAACTAAGAAATATGTATTATATTTTAAAATATTCATGAAGCTGGTAGTAAGTTATGAATTATTTCAATAAATACGATACACAGTTAATGTGGAAAGCAACGAATAAGAAAATATAACAAAATATAGGTTTGAGAAGCGCAGGAACATACAAACACAAGACTGTAAATCCTGACAATGTACGTGTTCTCTGAATGATAACATCCAATGAACAACTTTAGTTTAGAGCTGAATCGTTTAACTCCACCCACGCGAGCCACGCGAGCCACGGGAGCCACCGTCACGAAGTGGCGCCTCTAAATGTTCAAACCAACAAAGCTCTTGAATTAGTTACAATTGAGACACTGTCGTCGTTTCATCGGCTTACATCTTGGTTGTACGTTGCAAAACTAAACATATTTCATAAGTCTAGAGTTATTTGATTTTCCATATATAAATAATAGAAAAAATATCAGAGCATTTAGTAAAATCAGCGTAGACATATCAATCGTAATCAACTGAACTTCAGCTCGTCTTATTTCCCTCTAGATACATATTTATTGATATTACTGTGATGATAAAAGAGTGGTAAAAGAAGAAAAAAAATTACTTGGTCAAAAGTATTCATGAAAAAAAAAATTGACTTGACTTTATTTTAACCTCGTTTACGTTTAGATCTCGTACAACATAGGATACGTCACAGCTTAATAATCAATTCCGAGCAATCATTGCGGTCTATACTTTGAGGCAATTTGTATTATTCATAACAATAACTTCTGAATTCAAGTTTAAATATGCAAAAATTCTAAACGAATTATTCAAGCCAGACATAGATTTAGAGCCTCCATCTGACATTTCAGATACAACGAAGCAGCAATATTTCAGATCTATACATAGATAACAATTCTTTATATTATACAACTGTTACATTTTAAATGCCAGGGCAGGCTATTTAACATCATAAAAACTTTACTATAAATCTAGTAGTGCTTTAACTGGATCGCTTCTTAATAGAATATATTTGCTACGGTATAATAATACTTGCAAGCAAATCAAGAATGCTAGCAATTTTGCTTTGACTTCGTAACGGGCCAGCTATCGGTCGGTTCACGGGCTGACAGCTACGAAGCTCGATCAAATTGTGACCGTCGATGTAACAGAACAATTAAAAGATCCGATAAGACAAATTTCGAACGGACAATGAGGTTGTTTAGAAACCAATAATGAATAGGCAGTGATAAAGTATAACGGGGAGACGAAACGAATTAAATTATTAGATTATAATATTATCTACGAGGTTGCGTATTTAACCTTGAAATGTGGTTTATTTTGATTAAATAATAATTAACGTTACGATATCATGATTAATTAATCTCTAGGTGTGATTCACACTCAATTTTGTATTAATTTATTATGTATTAATGTATCTTGTATGTGAAAAAAAGCTTTCCATCAAACTGATGAGATATAGGTGATATTTTTTTCTTTCATTACAACACAAAAAATAATTTTTAACTCATTAATGTAATAAAGACATAATAAAAATACATCGACTAATAACTAATCAACAATTACTGAATGTCGTAGTAATATTTCAATGATATAGATGCAACGATAACAGCGGGAATACGTTAAAATGGTGCATGGCGATAATCTAGGCGTTTTGCATTATTGACTAGCCCGACGTTGCTCTAATTGATTGATGACACACGCCATTATGGCCCCACATAACATATCAAAACATGTTGGTCGTCAGTGTACAAATTACTATTTCAATCTTTTCATTACAAAATGTAGCTGGCAGCTTAGAAATGTGTGGAAGGCAGCAGATGTGACGTCGCGTGCCCGCGAGCCGCCACGTAACAAATCATCGACGTACGTTATCGAACGGGCACATCTCTAGCACTAAATAAATCGTTACCGGACCGCTCCTCCGACGAATCGTATTAATGGCAAGAGGTTAATGGTTTTGAAGACGTTTGAAATTGATCGACTTCTGCATTTTGCGCCGGGCGACTTCAATGGTATGTTCAGATAAGAGACGTAGTTGCCAAATGACTGATTCGAATTTAATTCGAGAACGTAGTCGATACCAAATGTTAATGCATACTAATATGTCTTTTGAAGATAAAACGTCTACATAAAATGTTTGTTACAACTTCAATTTCTAAACAAGTTACGTTACCAAAATATTTATGAACAAACATGATAATAGATTAACTCTTAGATAGATAGTCCCACTATTTTGTTAAACAGATGACGCGTAATTCATGCTTGCTATTGCTTCGGACGAGTGGGTTTGTTTCGGGATAAAAGTAACGTATGTCCTTTTCTGTACCCATGTGTGTTAAAAATTTCATGATGATCGGTTAAGTCGTAATGACTGAAAGTGTAACAAGCAAACAGTCTATCATTTATATTTTAATACTATTATTAGTAGTTACACTTACACGTCGATGTTCGGGAAGGGCGAGTCGCAGAAGGAGCACCTTGGCTCTACGTCCTCACGCTCCTCGTCCTCGGTCGGGTGGGCGGCTTTGCTGCCACTAATAAGGTTCGGGCTTTCACGACCTGAAACAACAATTATTAAAATGTTATTATAATTATTTTAAAAGATTAAAATGTCAATAAACAAAGTTTTATAATAATCTATACTAAGATATTAACTTAAGACTTTATTTTATTTCCTCACAAAAATGTTATCTAGAATTCAAGATTAATTTTGCACATCTACAATTGCAAAAAAAACTCCAAAAGTCTAGTTTTAAGAGACAGAGCTATATTTGTTCTCAGCTTCGAGAATTAGAAAAAACCTACTATACGTTTGGTATGAATTAGACATAAAATCATTTAACTTATGTTTCTTGGAAATACGTTAATTCAATTAAATAGCACCAGGCATTAAAATTAAGATTAGAATCCTATGAGGCGATGTCTCTCACTGCAACATAAATGTAACCTCCCAGTCAATTCCATCATAATTACACGACAAAAGTTTTACTCCGTTCACACAATAAATGCACACGATAATCTCGAGTGCATAATTAGGCGTAGTATTATGAAACTAAAACGAGTTCATATCTCTCCGTGTACGTCTGAAATTTATGATCGGACGATCACGAGCGAAGCGTCGGAAGTATGAAATGTTTTACATTGACACATGTAGAATTAATTCCAGTCACGACAAGTGGAGCCACGCCTCGAGCATTGTCTAACGAGCCCCGCATCCGTGATACGGCAAGCCTGATATAGCACCGAGTGATATCATCAAAAAGCACAGCAGTGGTGTCCGTCACAAGTATCTTTAGTTAAACAATTAATAACTTTGTATTTTTTATTACAAGCTCTCATGTTATTGTTCTAATGAGGGTAGTAAATGTTCGTTCAAGAACCGACTGAAAGTGTGTTTGTTATAAAATATTTAATAAATAGTATTTAACGAAGAAGAGAATTTGTAGAATTTAATTTGGTAATCGAAGGTAATATTTTAAATTGAATAACACTTCAATGGCACGCGTCACGTTAAATAAAATATCGTAACCACCTCCTCTTTCAAATAGAAATACACAAAAAATAATAAAAATACAGAGCGTTCAAACGAACACATTTGAAAAAATTCACATCAAACCGAGTTATTAGCACTCACCTGAAACTTTGGTAAACAAAAAACTTTCTTCTAGATTTAAAAAATCTTTTCTGTTCTACGAAGATGAATATATTCAAGCTTCAGACTTGTACATCGGATAAACACAGACTACCACCCTGTCTATATTTAAATTATTTTATAAATTTCCTGATTCACGAAGATGAGAAATGAAGAAACCAGACCATAGGTCAACCGATCGTTATGTGATGTCAGGTAAGGACTGAAGTGTTTTGTTACAAATGATCAGAGGGCAGGTCACACCCCCACCCTGCCTGCACGCCACGAGGGTTAATATGCTCACTTGACCTGACATTTGCATTGAAAATATAAAAAATCATCAATGCATAACGAATCCGGAACTTTGAAAGTAACGATTTTGTTTAAATAATATAAAAATTCAATCCACTACGACTTAGTGTACATATATTAGTAGTCTTGATCTTCTTTTAAAACAAGTGTTTCACGAACTTAAACACGTAATGGTGGGAAGAAATATTAATTGCTAAGCACATTTACAGCCAGAGCTTAATAAGACTAACTTAACAGGTAAGACCTAAATAACATAACTAAATACGTAACTTCCTAGAGTCGATCCATTCGGACAGTACCCTTCATCATTCACCTGCCCCGTTCCCATTTAAAAGGACCTTCTACCCGTCATCCCAGTGGTCACTCCATTCTTACTCATGTCATCCTTCACGCAATCCATCCAACAACTAAATCTACCTATACCAATATATTACTCCACATTCATATCTAAAGCTCTCCTTGTCACAAACAATTATTCCCTCCTCATAACATGTTTGGCTCCTTAATTTATCTATCACTGGTGCTACTTTCAATCTTCCCTCGATATACTCTTTGCGTACCTTGTCCATTACCCAACACATCTATCTAAACATTCGTATTTGTACTGCATACACTGTCGTTTCGTTCCATCACTTCCTTTTAAACGCCCATCACTCCGATCCATAACAGAAAGTACCTTTATAAAGAGTTATATATTACTTTTATAAAAGACTTGAGTTTAGATTGTATCTAAGGATATGCTAGCGAATACTATATTTGAGTCTTAACACTACTTAATATTAAATAAAAATCATAAAAATATTAAAGTTAACAATAAATGTAACCAAAGGGACTTTATTGCTTCTGGTATGATTGCATGTAAAGCCGGCGATAACATTTTTTTCACCAAATTATGACTCCATAGTCTTTTTAACTTTTTACACGCACGAGAACAATTAAAAGTTGATAGGTTTGTGGATTCAGGCAAACAAAAAGATTTTATATGCGCGACAGACACGCTTACCCTAATTTTGATTATTTCTTTATTTACGAAATAAACTTACAATTTTACGATCTATTTAATTAACGCGATTAAACAAAAATAGATAAAAGGAAAACGCGCAAACCACGCGCACAAAATTGGAAAATTTACATTTACATATATTATTATAATATAATACTATTATAATAGGTTGGTGCTATTTGGAACAACGAAAGTCAAATAAGTAATTGTAATTTTTTAAAAGTTACATATCTTTACTACTAGCCTATGATAGGCCATGTAAATTGTTTTTTTAAAGGTTAGCTTTGTTATTTATTATTTTAACAATGATAACGCATGTTCTATGATATTGTAACAAAGTCCAATATCACATTCAACCCGAGGGATACTTATATTGGGCAAAGAAAATATTAGGCGAAGAAATTAAGTTGAGGCCATTAGACTAGCTTTTGTTTCAAACAGTAAAATCAAAGTATAGTTTATTTCAAAATAGAAAAAATTAACACCTCAAACATTGTCCCTATACCAATCCGCACCTAGTTTAAATTTGTGATAAATAGACTCAATAGATCTCAATCCTATTGCAAATCAGTCCAACTGAACATTATGTAATGTAGGTATCCTTTAAATCGCAAGATATATAAAAGAAAAATTTATAATTGTAATGATGTACTCGTATGAATGAAATAAAATAATAAAAGAAAATCTCCACCAACCACCCAATCCACTCAATCTCACCTCTCAATAATAACAATCTTCTAAATTTTTTAAACATATTATCTTACGACCGTTACACAAACATTTAATTTTAGTGCGGGACATTATGCGCGGGCGTTAAGTTTTCCCACGGCGCCAACAGATGACGCGCGCGCCCACCGTGACGGTGGCTTACCGATCTTTGTAATGTAATAACAACCCCTCGGTACGACTTCACCTGTTGCCGTTAACTTATTGGCATCCATTTTAATTGATAGAATTTGCTTTACAATTAAAGGCCTTAAAATACTTAACGAGCTAAAAATGATGCCATTATTATCGAGAGTGTGTTTTATATGAGACTTTTCGATATAAAGGAACCTAGACACTTAAACCGACTTAAGACGTTTCCAAACTACTACTTTCTCTAATTTATAGTCAATTAAACTAAATCTTTTCTTTCACTTTTTGACTCTACTCTGTCTAAGTCTGAATAAGCAATACACAAAACATTAATTGACACAAGCTTTCATAAAGGTTAACTAAAATGTTGCATTTTATTATGATCTACAACTGAACAAATTTACCTCTTACATCTATGTAAGAGGTAAATTTCTAGCGGCACATTAATACACTTAGTATAAGCTATCTGGTTTCCCGCAGTATCGCATCCTGACAGCGCTCGCGGCGCTTGCGAACGCGCCGGGTGCGTGAGCCCGTCCGTAGTCGGTACTCCGTACCGTTACGCCCTCCGGACCCAATCCCTCTGCACCGGTAGTGTCCGATCTGCTTTTACATATCCGTGATATAATAATTACATTTCTTACTATTTGGTTTAAAGTAAACTTAATAATTTAGATTTCACTGTAGTATTCAACGAATAGCAAAAAACACATAATATTTTTTTTATGGAGATAGGTTGCAAAAGAGCAAGCGGGGCACCTGATGGTAAATGACAGCTAACCAAAGGCATCCGCAACACACAAATTAGTCGCAGATGCGTTGCTTACCTTTAATGGACAGAGGGCCCTATATATAATTTCTTTTCTTTTCTTATATGGAATATATTTCTTTTCTCCATTTATCCCTTCCCCGTCCGATCCTCTTCCCCTTATAAGGATAGAAAACCCTTTATAAGGGGAATAGGGATAGAATACCCTTATAAGGGAAAGACGATTGGATAGGAAAGGGAAGAGGAACTCGTCTTCTGTGAGATCGAGGTATTTCACTGGTCGAGCCGGCCTATTCGTGCAACAGATGTTGTTGCGGGTAACAGTGGTAGGGACTGTTAAATTCAAAACAAAATAGATATTTAGGTCTCGAAAGATTTTTTATCAGTATTTGTTTTTCTGTACATTAAAGCTTATCGCCTGAAGTCTATTATTTTTCAAGCAATAAAAAAATGAATAAAAAAACAAACTGATAAGGTACGCTTCACTCGAATTGTAAATTGTTAAATTTTGCGTCAAATCAAGATATGAGTATATCCGACTAATCTACGAATAAAAAGCGAGACACGAGTCCCTGGACCAGATTCAACCCTTTCGTAGGGGCGGCGACATTAAATTGAAATATTTCTATTTTATTGTCCGTAATATTTATTTGATTGTTAAATAAATACGCGATGTGGGATGCCTTGTGATTGTAGTCGGTTAAATGGGGGCTGCGGCCTTTGTTGTCGGTTAATTTTTTGATTAATCATTCCTTTTCATCGGCGGGGAATCGTTGCTAATCTGTAACGCTTAAGTTTTGTGCAACGAGTTTACTATGATAAAGTTGGTTTTATTTCCTATTTATCTTACTTTATTTCTTAAATTTTATTCGTGTACACATATTAAAACTCAGAGGCACTATAATTTTATATGTTAGTTAAAATAATCAATCTCATGTTAAAGGTTATTGTTTTGAACATGTCATATAACAATAAAAAAACACAAAGAACAAGCTCCGCGTTATATTCCAACTAATAGAATAATACCCAACGTGAGAGTCCACGGGGTTGACATAATGATCTCTAATGTCTCCTCGGAGTTTTACCTTCTTCTTCACCCTTACAGTTTTCGCGCTTTTTAATTGATTCTAGGTTACAGTTTTAATTTTGGCTTATAAAGCCTCGATTGATTTCTAAAGCCCGATTTCTGGCTGGATGGATATTTACATGACAGAATTTATTATTATATTTATACAAATAAGTTCACATTGATTAAGAATATACTGCGCCTGCTTGTGGCTAATGAAGTAAAAAGATTTGCATGTAATTTAGATAAAATCATACTGATATTTGTGAAATTCAATTGTAGTGTATAATACGGCTGCTGCACAACAATGGCGCATGCGTGCTGCGCGACAAAGCAACGTCATCAATTTTAATCTGTGCGACAATTGCGCGATGACAAATGTCAGCGCGACACTCATTCATTACACGCGGACGCACGCGGCCAGTCACAAAAAAATACGACTAATAAAGGGTTAACTTTACGACGATATTGTTATTGCGTATGACGTGGATTATAACTTTCCAATGTTATTAAAATATACTTTTTTCATATATCTGTTGCTACTGACGACAGGCCTCGGAGGGTATAAAATCAAAAGCTGATACTTATAAAATTATTAATTGGCGCTATAGTTTTGTTTTACTTAAGTAATAATAATTCTCTGAGAAATAAATCGAATATAAGCAAACAAAATAAGTAAGTTGTAAAGGAGAGCTGTGTGTAGTCATTTCGGTGCTTGGGTTTGAAATGAAATCAGGGGACGACAAGTTGCGTAAAACACTGTGAGAGAGTATGAGTTTAAGATCACGAATTTTTTTTATGCAATATCCTAAACGGCTCTCTGTTAAATGAATTAAAAAAATATGTGACATCAATTCTTGACTTTCTTAAACAGTGCTAAATCTATTGCAGTAATTAGTCTTACATCGTCAATATATTGCAAAAGTAAGTAACCTGTCCGATCAAACAAATAAACAAGAAACCCTAATCGAATTATTAACGAACTAACCAAATTTAAATAGAAACCAAAATCAATCAAACGCTATCGGGCATCCCACCGCTTAAGCTTTTACCTCCGAAACGCGCTGTTATCTCGAACGGGTGACGTTAAATTTATTAATCCTTTCGCAAAAACTCTACGTTATCGAAAATTGTCCAATGGAAGCCGGGAGTCGGCCTCTCACAGTAAAGACCCCATCAATCAAATCTTGCACAACACAACCCATAGCTTTCTGACAAACTTTTGTATGAAGCGATTGCAAATCGACTCTAATTACGGACAATATTTGAGAGTCATTGTTGACGCTGTGTTGGATCATCATGCAGCTGATTGTAGATTACAATTGCGTGGGTAGTTTCGAATGAATTGACTTTCATGACCACAGTGCGCTAAAGTCATTGCTATTATTACTACATAAAAATTTACATTTGATATTTATATATTGATAGCTAGGTACGTGCTGGTGGCCATGCATGCATGCATTTACGGAAGCAGCAAAAAAGGGAAAGATCGCCTGTACTGCTGCTAACAGGTAATCGTAATGTCTGCCTCCTCTGGATACTGTAAATCACTACCCATACGTTTGACGCTAACACCTGACATTAGGTCGAAATGCGTATTGTAGAATATGTTAGTAATTATATGCAATTCGATTCGCATAAATCACCGAGACCCCGCGCCGGCTGCGTCGCCGACACACCGGAAGGCGCTGCAGGAAGCCCTGAAGAG
>JWHW01027149.1:67636-80936 GCA_000931545.1 Papilio glaucus
GTGCCAGGATCGCGCCAAATGGAAATCCATGATCTCTGCCTACCCCTCTGGGTTACGGGCGTGAGCGCATATTTATTTATTTTATTTTATTTATAAAAAACATGTACATATTACTCCCCGAGGCACTTCTAGATATAGAAATTATTTAGTACCACTCCGTCACCCTCAAAATAATAGAAGCATATGCGTTATTTTTCACATCGTGCGTCGCGTACGTCCCGATTTATCTAAATTAAATATCGCATGCTCGCGTGGCACCGGTGTGTCCGCGCCCTGTGATTGTTGTCAGAAATATATAGAGTGAGCTTAAAAAAGGGTTAGCGACTGTACTTGTCAGCTTTTCAATCAATATTTAGAAATAAAATTTTGATTACTTCGATAAAATATTGAAATGATTTGATTAATGCGATGATATAAATTTTTGAATTAAAATATCGCTATCTCAAATATGTGATGTTCTTATTCAGTCTAACCTTCCATTTACTCCTTAAAACTGAGTTACTTTTGCCTAGTGCTGGTTTTAAAGATAAAAATTAAAATGATGATTGTAGGTTTTGGATCTTCTGGTTCATCACAGGAAGAGCTAGACAGAGACTTTCTTAGTATTAAAATTAAAATCGGGCATTGCTGGTTATTTTATTTACCTATAGAATGTACAACTGTATTCAGCCGAACGTTCGTTCGGCTGAATACAGAATCTAAAGAGTTTATTAAAACATATATGTGTTCACATATATGTTTTAATAAACTCTTTAGATTTAAACAATTATAATGATACAATTGTGTGTGTGTGTGGGTAGACATAGTTTTGGTGAATATTATATATTATTATAGACATTCACCAAAACAACCATCTCAAGTCTTATTGACAAAACTATGTAGACAGCTTTAAACTAAGCTTTGTAATCTGAAGCGATCGAAACCAACCTCTCACTCTCCTGTGACCGGAACATGACAATATTAAATTGTCAGAATGATTTAAGTAAAACTAAACACGTACGTACTGGGACACTGAGATCTGTGATTTAGCATTTCAGATAAGATCGCCAAGGCTATGTATTAGCATTTATGCATTCCCAACATTCAATTCATTGAATTGATTTCATATCATCTGTAAATAACTATGTTGTGCACCTGTTATCGAGTGATTAACTACTTCACTGAGGCTTCATTTTATATGAAATATGGAAATTGTCTTCTAATGTGGGAATGGTTACTATAAAATACACAATGCACCTACTATTCAAGTGAAAATAACAAACGACGAGACTTTTAAATAAACAGTGTTAACTTATTGTAACTAATTATTTTGTATTCATTTCTGAGGGTTAATATATTTATGCCGTAGGTAGACATGACATATCTGCTCACATTATCATAGGTAGCTGCGCCAGAAAAAAACTTATCTTTTGGCCAAATGATACTAAAGCAACGCAGACTCTATATTATTATAGATTTTTTTTTTAATTATGCAAGATTCAGTCAATGTTATGTTTAAAAAAGATCGAGAAAACAAATTTTATAAAACTAATATACTTATTTATATTAACAAAAACAGTATCCTAATAGTATTACCACTTTAGTTGAGAAAATATGTAAAACAAAACAATATGTCCTGTAAATTCAAAGAACAGCCTGTATATAGATAATAGCGTCATAATAAGGCCGGAGTCACACGTTCGGGCACAGGGCAGGTGACTCCAATTAACTGGCCGCCGGACCGTGGAGCACGCGTCACCGTGATTACATCGATGTTAGACCCCGCTAACGTTGCGCCAAGCAATAGGTTAATGTTTCAAAAGTCAAAGTGGTAGGTTACAGTTTATAACGCATGGACTCTATTCATTGTACAAATTATATTTTTCCCAAATTCTTGGACGAATAAGAAACATTTATTAAACGGGCAGCAATGTGAAAGATACATTGTCGTACAAACTAGCTTCGCTAAGCTAATAAGTACACTAGGCTAATATATATAGCTAATCAATAATATTTCAAAACGGTTTTTTCATATTTAGAATCATAAACTGTGATAAATTTATGCGACCGTTTAAAAAACTACGAAAAATAAAATCACCCTGAGATTTACGTTTGTCTTTCGAGATAGTCTACAGTTACCTAATAAAGACGAAATTTTGTAAATGTCTATAGTAGTGTCATAAAACAACTTTGTACAAAATTAATACTAATTGTATAGCTAAAACTTACCAACGGCAGCTAAGACGTCTTGCAAAGGCAACGGTGTGCGAGGGCCCAACAACAGTTCCTGCCCTGCCGAGATCTCTTGCGTCACTTTATACCAAATCTGAAAATCACAATATTTATCCTATAAAATAACAAATTATTCGATCTGTTTAAATAATACTATGATTTAAGTTTAAATAAAAAGGAAGATCGAGTAAATGAAGTGAACTGTCACTGTTGATTGAATACTAGTAATTTATAGTCAACCACATAACCACAAAGCAATAAGAAATATATTCCTAGTTATATATAAGTAGTCTGTCTCTATGCATTGTACTAAAAGCTGCATTATTTATTACCAAAATTTGTAACTCATGGAACAAAGCTAAATATCGTCATTACACTTGTGTGTCTCTTAGCAATTGTAGAGGCAAACATAAGTCGGCGATGTTTTATACTTTTATAAAGACACGTGTTTTACGCGGAAAAGAACTTCCTGATCGCTGGCAATACGAAGCTTTGGAATATCCGTTTACAGTTTGACGTAAATGATGAAAACTTGAAACATTACGACAGTTGACTTTCTTTTATTTTTAAAATGCGAAATATGCCAACATATTTACGCATTAAAGAATATAGTGCTTTCTAAGCTGTCCTTAAAGAATTTATATTCTATTTTTGAAAGCTTCTGCAATTTGCATCCTGTAATATCGTTTGAAAACTTAAAAATATAGATATCATAATAAATGTGCAAACGTCGAAGTTAACGTTAATATTCATGTAAAAAAGAGTGTAAAGTCAAGTTATTTAAAATAGTTTTTATATATCACATATATACATTTTAAATAATAAAAAAAAAACAGCAATTGTAAATCTCATAGGCCAAATATCAAATAGCTTTTAACCTCATGAGGGGCATGAATCTAATCATCGCATCTGTTCGCTCCCCTAGCATTGACCGGAAGTGGGTCACAGTTGTTCAGGCGAGCGCCGATTTTCTGTCACCGGAAGTTAACAACGTTCCACATTCAAATTTCATTGGGGGTAGTGACACAAAGACGGTATACGAATATAATGGGGTTGTTGCGATAATTATTTGTTGATCTTTTCAACTGATTTTTTAAATATTAAAATTTACTAATAGTTTAACTTAAATAATAAATACATATCTTATTTGCGAAACAAGATATCATTTTACATTTACAGATGTAAATAGGCTTTAACAGAATATAATAATATAATACATTTAATTATATGAAAATGTATTAAATAGTTATCTATGTATGTGAAATATGGCCTGAATTTAGAGGATAGACGGATATGGAAGAGAAGTACGTAATAGGTTGAACCCACATACATGGGTAAAGGGAAGAGTGATGATGATCGTGATGAGCTATCTTTAAATCCGCCAAACACTAAGTTACCACATATTTTATATGTTTAAAAACAAAATGTCATACTTGTCCTGCGACCATGAGATGGTGCACGTTGACGTCGTGCGAGCAGTTCGTGGAGCGGCGCACCAGCTTCAGCCAGTTGCTCCTGTCGCCGGAGCCATCCAGCCAGCCGCGGAAGCCATTATTACCGAGGACCTAAACACAAATATTCTACGTTAGTACCAAAGTAGAACAAGGTTCTGAATGTCGTTACAACATTTGCAGACACAGAGTTATTGAACGAACGGTCAGGAAGGAAATTAATATATACTCGTATAATTCATGAATGAATAAATACAGGAATAATGATACTCATAGGAATTAATATTATAAAGATAACCCCGTAGGTTATAAATTTGTATTGTCTACATAGCTCTATAATTACACTTTGTAGCGCCCTCGGGCCACACAGGAAAGTCTGTAGAGATGAGGCAAAATTTCGTTAACATCTAGATCTAGGCTTACCTATGAGGGAGGTATTAAACTACTGTCATAAAATTGTGGATTTACAAAGAATTTTATGTCCCAATTGTGATTGAGGCTGCTAAATCTGTCAGAAACTTATGAACCAATTTTCACGGATATAAAAAATTCCCAATAGAATTTAGTGCAACCCAGGTGGACCCTGATTTCGGGACTGTCATTCTAAATTTGCCACCCTCATTAAAAAGTTATTTCAATTAAAATACTATGTTTGTATTAAAAACATTAAAGTTGCTAAACCTGAATAAACACAATCGTCCACAAATTGTAAGTTTTAATTGTAAGCAAACTTAATAATAATATTATTATTATTTCTGTTTTAAATAAGTTTAAGATTTTTTCATTTTTAATATTCAACCACTTCATAATTATGCTGAGCGCCATCTATACAACGACACTAGAACGATTACAACTTGAAATAAGCGTCACACCAAGCATTCTGAGCTGAGTCGTATGTACAATATAAAAAAACATGTAAATAAATTAGCGTTAAAGACGCTATTCGTATAGAAGGAACAATTAGCGCAATTGAATTCTGAAATTTTTGAAACTTATTTTTTTTTGGTCAACAAGAAAAATGTTTCTTATTTCAGAATTATATCTTCGCCTAATAGCATACTTATATATTTTTTAAGTATTTTAAAACGTATGAAACCACAGTTAAATAAAAAGAATTGAATTTGCATTTATCAAACAATTAGGGAGTGGCGTCATCTCACGCGTCACATTAACATTAAACTTGACAGCGGACAACGCTGGTCGGCAATAGATGGCGCTATTAGTTCCCGTCAAGATGCAATGGGGTCGTCACAGCCTGACCATTTATCACTTTAGCCCCCATGATAATTTAATTTTCATACTAAGTGTTAGGGGTATTAATCACTTTTATATATAGGGTAGAACAAGTTTATACTTTATAGGACTTCTTTTGAAAAGCTGCTGCTATAAATATTCCTTATCATTGAAAAAAGGCGCCTTTTATGAAAAATCCATACGTAGACATTGATTAAGATACAAATATTGTATGCGTGTTCAGTACAGAGTAATTGTGTGATAGTTTAAGAAATATACAAAAAATATAGAAAAGATAAGATAAAATGAAAATGGCAAAAAATCACAGCGTCAATTCAAGATACATTTGAAACAAACAACAGAACAGTTAAAGCTAAGTTAAAGGATTGTTCAAACGTGTTTTGTATACCAAAGTCACATGAGCTTCTCATAATTAAAAAAGGCATACATTGCTAAATTATTTTAACTCTCTCTCTCTCTCTCTCTCTGTGAGTGCCTCTTCATCGAAATTATTCCTGTCTATCCTATTTCGCTTGGCACAGCAAGCGAAATAGAATTTCTATGCTGGCAATATGGTGAACACGCAAATGCTAATATAAATAAAAATGATAAAAAAATAACCACACCAAAATTTAACGGTACTATACAAAACAACAGCGTTTTACGCGATTAAGGAGAATAATTCGAGCGAGGGTCGGGCTAACCTATAATTTAGTATCAGACACTACAAACTCCCTTCTGACAACAATCGATTGAGTCATGATACTCAATAACGAGCAGTATTTTATGAAGATGTGTACTTAAATGATACGAGGGTTCACCGTTTGTAATTTACCACTAAATTGATGCTATAAACATGATATATTACTTAAGCAAATAGGTCTACAGTAAGAAATCGATTGACTTAAAATTTAGACGATTACCCACTACCACTATATTACCCACTTACAGTATTTTCAAGTAGGACAAAATATCTGCAATCTGTAGTTTGTAGGCACTTTATTAAGATTTTTTAGGTTAGATAGGGTTTCACTGGATTATATTAAGAAAATAAATTTATAGTAAAATCATCATCGGTCTATAGAAGCACTGATTGCGGCAGCATTGTATGTCACCGCGGTACCCACCTGGAAATAGAAGGGAAAGGAGGTGCACCTACCGGTATCTATGTAAATGATATTGTGAGATTCAAATTCTTGCACTAGGTAGCAACACAAGCGGAATGGTAATCTCCATGTTTGTTGATAGTCCTGTCAAAATGTTCGTCATTACCTAGATGATCAATTTTTTATTAATTAATCACTTTAACACGCTTTTATTAGCTTGTTATGTATGTTTGTTTGTTTATAATTAACACAACCTTTAAACATGATTTAAACGCACATCTAAACGTAAAATTACTACGGGTAAAATTTAAATGTTGCGCACTTATCAAGAACCGGTGACAATGCAATGATCTAAATAGTAAGTGCCATTATCCTTGCCAGGATCTTTGAGATTTGTAAAAAAAATTAAGATTGAGAATATAGCCACTTAGGTGCAAGTTTAAATAAAAATACATACTTTATATAATTATTATTATATAAGTATACTTAGCGTGTTTTTAAAAGTATAAATTTAAATTTTATTTAAAGTGTAAGTTTTTATTTCTAACATCGTTTTTCTAGACAGTATTTTAATTCCATATTCCAATGATTTACAATAACTAAAAGCTATTAAGTATATTTATCACATTAATTCTGGATTCCTCCGCGATACTGGAGGGGAACGGGAGCTAAGAAAGAAATCACCAAAAAAGCGATATAAAAAACATCTGTTGCACAATAGAAGTAACGTAACAAGTATGGATTAATCAAAGCGAGAGTTCGGAAGCCCTCCTTACGCGTCAGCGACAAGCCTTTCCGCGGCATTTATCACGTTATTAAAACTACGTCGGGTGCGCTCAGTAAAAAAGATAATTATCTTAAATCGGGACCCCTAGTCTTGGATAGGGCTGTCAAACACTTACTACAGACTTTTTATTATTATTTTACTACTGTATTTCAGAAGAACCAAATTAAATAAACGATCTTGAGTAATTTTACAAAAATACAAGAGAATAATAATAGCAACTTTTTGATTGTAACAGATCATTTGCACGTTTACACCTTACAACGTTACAGGAATGGTCAGAGGCTAGACTACTAATATTATCGTAAAAACCTAGAATATACCAAAAAGTAATTAAAGTTAATGTAGACTAAAATTATAATTTTGTTTTTTTTTTTTTAAATTGCCTGTTACTTAAATAAGTGGATTCAGCATTGGAATCTTATATTTCATATTTCTTTTTAAATTTATTTTATAGCGTTATTCGCAAAACTATGAATGCAGAAAATAACCAAAATTAAGCAGGAAATAGGCAACCCTGTTAAAATACACACGGGCGATGAGTTGGCGAGTGCCGGCGGCATCTGCGCGCCATCAGTCATCGATGAACGGTGCCCGGTCAAGGATGCGAATTGCCTGGACACTTGTTACAGTCACCCCGGCGAGGGAGGCAGCCCCACCCACCATGAAATATGATTTCTGGCTTGTCCATGACAAATATCGATGGTCCGACTTAACTTATTTATAGATTGCACAATCGTGTTGTTATCTGTTCCGTTTTAGGATCGTTTGCTTGGCATTTTTAATATCGTTAATATTCGGGTAGAAAAAATCATATTTGTATTAAAATTATATTGATAATTATATATGTACCCATAACCTAATACAAAATCCTGTGGTATTGCAAACATTTTGTTAATTTATAATCTACATGAAAAAAAATGTAATCTAAAACATTACGATTCTAATTACTTCAATGAAAATACTATGCATTTGAAAAGATATAGATAGATAAATTCGATTATCTTACAAGAAGCTCACGTGTCCATAAAATATAAAGATAATACGGACGGCGTGTAGGACAGAGATTACAAATGCCAAGAATTAATTAGTTCATCGGCAAGGTACAATATATGCGATCTGTAGTTAGTAGGGTTGTGTAAGGGCCTCTCTAACCTTCGATATAATGCTCGCCGTGGGCTAGAGAACTGGGCTAATTCGCGTAATAATTTCACTTATATATAGGTATATTTAGATATCTCGGAGTGAGTGTCGCAAATGCAGTATAGCATGAGGATTTGCATTTTAATTCATAGCTTCCATCAAAAAAAAGTTCTAGCTCTAGACGAAGGAATGCATCTGAAAATGAAAATCTGAATTGAATTTATAGATGACTTTTATTATAAATCGTTTAATGAAGGTACAGTAAACCTGAAATCTTTCCGCACTAAAATTACACCATTGTTGCGACCTCATAAATGTTTTCCACGGTATACTTCAAGGTGTTGCCGCACTAAAATATTGTCACAGTAAAAAAGAAAGTTAGTGAAACCGTTAATCATCCGGTTTGCGGCACGGCCGCCGCAGATTATTATAAAAACCGCAACTGTAATTTAAACGTACTGCGGCGGATCTCATATTTTCGCTCGGCACGGAGATCGCAATTTCCCGGAATACTCGGAAAAGCTACAAATGTTCGCGACTCGTTGTCGCTGGAAAATTACATTTCATAAATTTTAGTGATGTCCTAGCGCTTGAACTTTCCAGTTACTATCGATGAAATGAAAATTATTTTAGACATACAACTTACTAGTAGTAAAGAATATTTAGATCTATGAAGATTAAAAAGATCTTTGTACAGTAATAATGAATACCGAAAAAAATTATTTCGCTAATAATACAAAATTCCATATCTTCCATCCACGGAATGTCTAGCATTCACTTTAGCCATTAAGAATGCTTTTCTGACCTTGATTATTCAAAAGATATTGAACCTTGTTTCAATTATATGACAAGTAGGTCTTTTTAAAAAAGTACTGTTAATCTAATGATTTGTTATATTTACGCGAATACTACACATTTAAATTTAACGCGCGCGAATGTTAACGCGATAAAATGCGTAATTTTGTTTTATTTTCTTAAATATTATTTTATAATATTATATACCTTAAGAGACGACTTTCAGCAGAAAACATTTTTAACTGATTAGTTATATGATGAGATTATAAGAAAATAAAATATACAATTGAAATAGATATCGATATTATTTAATGTCGAGTATAGGGCAGCACTGGTCGGAAGTGAAGAGCGTTTCGTACCGCGGCAGCGAGCACGCGTCGTTGCGCGCATCACACGACTCGTTTCACAAGATAACAATTTGTGTGCGCGCTTATTTACCCGTACCGCCGCACCCTGCGCGAAATTGGATTCTGTAGATATATACCCTTATGTATAAAATACCTAAATCTCTGCAGTTTTATTAGCGTTGTTATATACAATATGTTAAATACAGTAACCTAATTAGTTTTTGTAGGCTAAATCATGCTAGGCTTTGTTTAAGATCACTTATATTTTACACTCTAAAATGAAGATTGTCTGTTATTACAGATTACTAAATCCAATTGAATTACAATTTCGACCGACAAGTATGCCAACTGGTATAAAGTATTTTTACTAACCGCCTAAAGAATTTAGATACAATATTCCTGCAAAAACCCCACCTAATTACCCTAACAAATTACTTTACTGAACGTTTCCGTCGGAATAATTAGAAAAATTTCCGCTGTCGCTGTCCGTAAAAAACACGGAAAAACGCGTCCTTCTGTGCATTTTTTTCCATGCGTCTTCCTCACATTTCAGCGCGTGTTCTGCGGAGGGACGTTTCCTTAGCTTGTCTTTGTTTATCAGCTCCGGAAAACTATTACTTCCTGACCTGTCCGCATAAAATCGCCCGCACTTTTATGTGGCTTTTTCAACGATGCGATTTTATTTATATTTCTTACCTTTTATTCTTATGATAGATTAATAATTATTTATCAAAGATACTGATTTATCAGAATTATCGATCGTAATTATTATAAGCATATCTATTTGATAACTTCAGTGATCAAACTATGTCTTTGTTTAGTTGATTATTTCGTTTTTCGGATCTAAAGATCATAGGAATTCATACAAATCAAACTCGGTATAACATGGCACATAGCATAAATAGTAAGAAAATTGCACGGCCTGTTTTTACGAGATATCAACACATGAATGTAACAAGAGATCACGGTGCAGCTTATAAGGTAATGATTATGAACCATTGGTAGTTTAGTCTTGCTATGAGAAAACCACAAAGATTGTAGCGAATTGTCAGTTGCACGTATAAAGAAATTGTATGAGAAATATTTTAACCTTTACGGTCAGTAACTGTCACATGCGTCCATAAATTATCGCGAATCGTGAATAGGATCTCACCGTGCATCGCAGTCACAGTATCCTGAACAAATCATCGAGAAATTAGTCAACCGCCGCACGGTCACGTTTCAACCATTAAGCGGAGACAAAACGACCTAATTCCTCGCGCGACAACATATCCACGAACTTGCTATCATTGCGCAAAAAAATCAACAAACAATAATGAAGTGCACCTTTAATTTTTTTGAGAATGTTGGAAATTATACCTTACAAGGTTAGAATAAGCGATAACTTCTGTTTCCGAACGGCAAAATGAACATTATCGAAAGTCCACAATCAGTGGGTGTTAGAATGCGATGTCCCATTGATCTAGTATTAACGGCACCCCATTGATTAGTACAAAGAAATACAATCGTTTGTTCGGTGATTGGTGAAAAACCACGCCGTTGCTCGCTGCGGACGCTTTTGTGTTGTTTGAAATACAATTAGGGCTACCTATATGACATATTTTGACCATTTCATTACGTATTCTCGATGGAGATTCTTCTCCGATCTATTACGCTTTTAGGCGTAGCAGTTGCCGGACATTTAGAAAATTATTGTCGTTAACCCAATCTACTACACCTTCATCGATGAGCCATGATGTCCGCATGCAGGAAATAATAGTGATTCAAAATTGTAGACCATGAGGTTACTGCTTTGCATATTGAACCTACATCTATCAAAATTAATAAACATGCTCACTTTTTCACATTGAATTTGATGAAATTAATTAAAAATTACATATCTTAGACGATTCATTCGAATTTTGATGGTTTTGAAAGCGAAATCTTTATGTTACGTGCCCGCTCACATCTGGATGTGTTAAAAGGGATTAACCGGCGGATTACAAGCTGGGAAAAAACAGTCAATAGCTGACAAAGACACCGGCGGCTCCGTCACGGTGACAATTGCCGGCTTCCCGAATTATTTTTGGTTTATTTTTGTGACAATTTTTTTTCCAGCTATCATTGCACCCGTTTTTTATGTAAGACCGTAAACCATGGGATCGTAAAAATTTTACGTTTTACTGTTCGTTGCGTTATTTGATAGTTATTCTTTTTCTTCGAAATTTCAAAGAATAAAACTAGTTAGTTAATTGTATTTGAGTTTTGTTGTATTAAGAAAATTAATTTACTCCAGTGTATACTTTTGAATTTGAAATTTAATTAGAATACATAAATGCTAATTTGACAAATTCGATTGTTTTAGAATAGATTTGCGACATTACAGAAATAAAATTAATCAAACTGCTCATAATAAAGATGTCAAGAATTTCACTCTTGTTAGTCACGATTGCCTTACCGTTTTAGATTTAGTTGTAAATTACTAGAAAAGTGTTAATTTAAAATGTAATAAAAGTAAATAACATGAAGAAATAATGTTTATTTTCCTCCCTTTATGAGGACCACAACACATCGGGGATTTAAAATAGAATTCATAACAATGCAGTCTCAAAGCTAGCCAATTGGCGTCAGACGCATCAACAATGGTCTCTGCCGAAGCGCCCAATGTAAACAACTCTTAACCTAACCCAATAACTGATGCACATTACGCATTGCTTTCGGGGTATTTCGTTATTTTGTCTACACGGATGCTGGCGATGGTGTTCAAGCGTCCAGGGTACGAAGATCTCTTAAGTCTCAAGAGGTTCGACTCCTGGGCGTAATTGCTCGCGTCTTCGTGTACGTGTGAGGGTCAAGCGATAGTGGTTACTGCCTAACATTGTGGCGCGAACGTGCCGTGGCTACAACTCCACGGGCTATTATTGTTCTGGTCAGCTCAGATGAAATATTACCCCACAATGCGCGCCAGCACTGTTTTTGCGAACGAGAATTTGTCGGGAAAAATATCGGTCGAAATAACATGCCTCAGTGAGGCGAGGCGTGAGTAAATCTTATGAATTTGTCAACTTTACACAGATCAATGAAAAACAAATGAATAATGTTTTAGTCTAAGCTTTCAAAAACTAATTTATATAATAAATTCATCTGCCAAGAAAGCATCTTTTTCAATCCATCTAAATAGGGATATTGCTTTATCTATTTTTTATGGATATATTCATATTGTTTTATCGAAATTAATATTTCTATTCTTAATTAAACTATATCAAAAAATTATTTGTTATTAGCATACAATTCAAGTAATTACCTACTATAATGGACATACCTTAAATGAAAAAATAACCTTTTAAATATTTCCATTGTTATTTTTTTATACTAATTGGGATTAAACATGTAGGAGTTTATATTTTTATAATATTAGATATATTTCCTTATTAACAAGACTGGTAGTTCCCTTAATTCACACCGTATTTTTGGAACAAGCTTGCGGAGGGGTCGTCTAGCAGTGACAATGATTCGCCGGCGCACAGATAAATTTCTATCACGCCTCGAGATTAGCCGCTATTGTGCAACGGTGTAAGATTAACTGATAAGTGTTATGTTGTTAATAATAACAGAAATGTTTGGATAGGCGCTCACTTGGGGTCGAAGCTCCCTTGTAGATATTATTCATTGCGCTATTTTTGTGATAAATCAAATATGATCAAGTGGTTGTGACACAACTTATTGCTTCATTTTGATTACTTGTTTAAATCTTAAAACAAAAAGTCAAGAAATAGGAATTGTGGGATAATATATGTAAGAACTTATCGTTGATATCTATATTTTTATATATAAGAGAAGAAACTAACTGACTGATATATCAACGAACTGCCCAAACTACTGGTCTTGAAATTTTGCAAGGAGATTTCTGTTATTACGTAGGCGAGCACTAAAGAAATCTTTTTCTAAAGGTTTAAATCTAGAGGATGGAAATGTGTACGGAGTAATAATAGTTTAGTTTAGATTGGACAATTGTCTGTTAAATTAATTGCACGGCGTGTGAAACCGCGGGACTCAGATAGTTTTAATTATTAGAAAAGAACGGCCAGGAAGGGACTACTAAGGGACTAAATTATGTATGCCATAATTTTTACATTTTTTTTTTGATAGTTAACTTTACCACCAACTTAATATATGTATAATAAACAAGCGCATCAGTAAAGCGCCAGGTGTGAAATTGACTATTCAATGCAGCTTCTGAAATTGCCTCTA
>JWHW01027149.1:96238-106579 GCA_000931545.1 Papilio glaucus
TATAGCTAAAGTTTGCTTTATAAAATAAACCCCAAAATGTATAATGATAATTAAAAAAAGACATAAAATTAAATACAAACGAAAACTTCAAGTATTTACTTTTTATAGTATTAATACTCAATTAAAGATTAAATATTACAAGATTTTATTTTGTTAATAATAAAGGAACCCAAAAAAGATTGCGTGAATATAACCTCAAACTTATCACATAGGAATCAGTTGTAAAAGCACACTTCAAACTTAATTCCCCAAATTAATGTCAAGCAAGGCTTCATGTAAAAACTAGGAAAAGTTGGAAAGTAACAACGTCTTTTAACTTGATGGAAATGTTTCTTGCATGCCGAACGAAGCGGTGGCGAGTGTTCAAATGTTTTTAGACACGATGTGCTCTAATTGGTTGGGTAATGGCACGCTGAACTGGCTACGATCCGATTTCTTGATTGCACGGAAAAGCGTAAAGAACATTATTAAGGTGTTAAAACTAATATTATGTATCGGGTTTTGCATAGAGACATGAAGACATTAAAAATTATTCAACAATTTTTATAGTTATCAATCTGATATTTGTAATTTGTTCTTAATTTAGTTAGAAGTTTGAGATTGAGCGTTAAAAATAACAACTACATATTATTTGGCATGTTACTGTTCGTATTTTTTTAACAACAGAAAACTGTGCCTTTGATTTTTTAACCCATATGGAAGTCACGTCAGACCAATTAAACAAGAACAGATTAGCTATTTACATGAAGACTAATTCATAATTTGCTTTAAAATTTCTTTATCCCATAGAATAGTATATACAAGCACTGGTATTAAACAACTATGAACCAAAAATATTATAGTATTGTCATACATATGCATGCGTCTTCATTTTCATGACTTAAATGTTTTTGAACTCCTATCTAAATTGTATGCAATTAAAAACGTGAGTTGATAACGTAAGTTAAACATTTCCGGTTTAACGGGGAGCGTCAAACTCTCAAAGTATCATGTCAAATTAAATAATCGTGTTGTAATTGAGCTGGCGATCAGAGAACAAGGGCCGCTCATCAATCAAGCCACCCCACAACCTCACTACAGGGTGCAAGATACAGCCGTTAGCGAGTGTCTATGTCGATCACAGTGCTTGGATTACGCTTAGTTAATTATATTATGGTTAATAGAAAATATTAGGTTTGCCTACTGTCGTATCTGAGACTTAAATAAGTCACAAATGATTTAGCATCGCTCTCGTAATAAGGTAATATATTCAAAGTCCTTTTATTACTTTCGCTATTGACTTAGACCACGAGTAGCTTATAGCCCCTTACAACGTTATCCGCACTTAAGATGTGTGATAGTAATTTGCGGAAATGTCGCTAATGCATCCGATGATTACGCAATGTAAGTTTGGTGTTTTAAGCCACATTGGTTTAATGTCAGTGCTATGTGAATATAATCTATTTATGTTAAACTTGATCAAAATCGCAAATGCATAAAAATGAATAAGCATTCACGGAGAGGTACGAATTTCCACTTAGCACGACCCTGGCACACCTCTCCCGCTTGTTCCACATCCATACATACTCGTAGCATGCATGCTTGTAGGTTACGGGCATTCCTTAGATAGACTTCGGATGAGATCTCGGTTTTAAAACGATTTAACACTGGGAACATAATTTATAAACAATTTAATAAATAATAAACAAGTTATTTTGTTTTAAACATTTCTTGGGCTTAAATCTAAAACATTTAACAAGAATCTAAAACATTTATGACTTATTTTCATAGTTAGGCAACTTTTTGAAATCCTAATAGAATGCATTGTAATAGCAAACTATCCTGGTTCGATGCCCTTGTTTGGACAGTCGTCATAATATTCCCATGATGTTCGGCCGCAAACAGACCTCCATGATTATGTTATCCGGCGCTCGCCCGGGGCGGCGGCTGCCCCTCGTCGTTCCCGGTTCGCACACTCTCTTTGTATTATTTTACGATTTCCGTATTGTGAGTATTTTAAAACAAAGTAGTCTTAGTTTATACAGTAATATGATTTTAATTCGACTATACATTATGACTAAAATTTGCTAAATATGGTTCACTATTGTAGTGATCTAGATAAATTCATATTTAATATAAACTAAGAAGTAAATGTAATATTCAAGTTGTTTTTTTTTTCGTACAATTAACTGTTCTAAGACATTATCGTGTAACAAACGCGCCCTTGCTATCCGCCGAGCGAGTTGATAAGGCGAGAATAAAGCTCACCTCGCATTGACTTTCGCACAAAAGGCCTTCGCAAATTACACACCAGGCCAGCAATTACGGAGCCCCAACAACAGATACATTTGTATGACAATGATGAAGTTTTTTCTGCGAAATACGATACACAGCGCGACAGCGGGGTTGTTGCGAATTTCAATAGTATAGAAGTTTCCAGTGTTTCGTGAGTTTCATTCGAATATTTGTAGTAAATAATTTTACTATTAAATTTTTTTACGACCAAGTAAATTATTGCTAGATAAAAATCTTTTTTATGTAAATATATAGGTACCTTGGCCGTATTTTTAATTTAAAGTTTATATACGTATCGTCTTCATCCCTTAAGTAATCTAAGCTTAAACTTAAGAATATCTTTTACTGTACGCCCCTAAAATCAAATTACATATTAGGTTAAATATTGCGCGTATTCGTTCAAGTTTTTTTAATTCACGCGAACGAAGTCATAGCCGTATGCTAGTTCATCACGTTCGTTTCATATCTATTAACAAACTACTAGGAATCGTTTAAACAGATAATTGTGCAACTTGTAAACAAAGTAACAGCGGAAACGCCTTCCGGTGTGACACACGGCTCTTGGAATTGATAGATGCTCGTCCTCCTTATCCATTAGCCAACCGTGACCCCGCCACCTTCCTTCCCGTGCATTTCACTGATTAACATCGCTTATAATTTACTTCATAGAGATAGCGATAGTTTGTCTTTATTTGTAAAGAAACCGCTAAAAACTTGACCCTCCCGATGGTTCGCGGGACGCCGGGTAGGGGAAGCGCACGGCCACACACGATAATAATAATAATGGAAATTTCGTCATTTTTGAAGCTAGTGAGAGATATCTTAAGAAGATCTTTATAAGGCATAAGATTCAATCTACTTACTAATCAAGTGTAATCAAATTTTAACCACATAATACATCCTATATTAGATACTTTTTACATAGTTTAATTTCAATTTTTTAAGTTAATAAATTATTGCTCCTGGTTAATTTTGTCTATTCAAATGTTTAATATTCTATAATAAATTAATTTATATAATAACTCTATGCCGCCTATGAGGTTATAATCCAGTTTAGGAAGTTTAATAAAAAGTTAAATTAGAATTAATTAATATTAAAATTCCTTACCAATAGACACTTAAAGTAATAAATTAAAAAATGTTTTAACCTAAAAAGTTATATGTATATTTAGCAAAATTAAGCAACATAATTTTTAATCTGTTAAATTGTTTGTGGCGGAAAGTAGACAGATTATCCGTATTGAAAATGAACCGTGTGTAGCTCTTGTTTCAGAAAGAAACACACGCGCTCTAGATAGGATTATTATAATAGTATTGTCAGGGAAAGTGTTTTCAAAGAAGTGAAGGTCTACCAAGTCATGGCCCTGTTGAAATTATGATTGAATCGAAAGTGAGGCACGACAAATGTATTTTGCAGAAGAAACTTATGGTTGTATGGATTAAAGTTGGGGTATTCAATTTTAAAACATCTGATAAGCCGCTGCTAATTCTCTTAAAGAATTCACTTATAACGTCTTAAATATACGCGATATATGCATATAACTGCACGGTTACATATATGTAGCCAATTATAACCAAACAAAAAAACAATAACGAAGAAACCGTCTTTTTCTATACTGGAAGTCAGTCGGTTCGCACAGAAGCGATCCGGAAATGATAATGGGGACGTCGACGAGGCGAGAGGCACCCAACTGCGACCTGTCACCGGTGAAAGCGTCAAAGGGTTTTAGTCAAGGCGCGAATTAAATCGGTCAGCGGGAGGCTGCAGAGGTGACGCCATCGATCGAGAACCGGTTCGTTCCGGATTTCATTCGCACTCGTACATATGTCATGTAGATAATACAAATGTAGGTATACATATTTTGAAAGCTTTCATTACCTTGACCTGTATGTACATTCATTTGTCAACCAATGTCAATTATCGGAATCATTCTTTATTTTTTAATTTACACTAATAACTTCACCGACTTAAAAATTAAACAGAGTAAATCTTCCATATTTTTTTAGTTTTTAATCTATCATTATTCATAAAATATAGGTAATGAGGTGACATATGTATATCACGTGATATAATGTTATCTATAAACCTAAAAAAGTTATGAGTAACAAAAAATGATAAAAAGAAGTAGTGGATGACTCACAGAAAGACCATCTAACCTCAAGCTTACAACTGTTTACATTATTGCGTTTTTGCATATATATAGCGCACAGGCCATTTAAATAACTATACCTTGTTTCAGAGCTAGAGGGAATTTTTGTAAAAAAACTTTTTTACGTTAAAATTCGAAAATTGCAAAATATTTTCGAAAAACCACTTTTATCCTTATTATCCTTATATATTAGCTACCCATATTATACAATTTTACTTCACTTTATCTCAAGATTTTAACAAATTTACGATATTTCCGACGAAAGTATAAAAAGTGTAATTAAAGAGAGGAAGATTATATCTTGCTATGAAACAAGGTGTAGAATATTGAGTTGGATTCGATGTCTTGAGGTAAAGAGGGTTAGTGCTGCGTATTTTGAATTTCGAAATACAAACGCAGCTTCACGTTGTCTATCACGGTAGAGCCACCAGCAGAGCTCCTGCTGGTGTCTCTAACGTGACGAAGCTAATGTCTCTATCGGGAATATATAACCTCGCAGAATCCTCACGTGAATCATGAGTGAGGTGGCCCTAGCTTAATCTCCTTCATATCCCGTCCTCCTTAACTTGTTCTATTCTCTCCCTTTCTCTACAAAAAAGTCTAAAAAAAAAGTCCTACAAAATTATACTACAATTTTTTCCAACAGAGCTTAAGTCTGTCTTTGGATTCACCAGAATTCTTCCGTGATCAATTTTATTAACAGCAGTGATCATTTAACTTGAGTTAAGTCATTTGGTTAGGGTAAAAGACCATAACAACTAAGTTACTTAGAATAACTCACTATCAGTAGTCAACGTCTAATCACTAACGTCGTCTATCGCAGCTTTCTAACTGGAATGAAATAAAATATCCACACAACTGCCTCTACCCATCCGACGGATCATTAAAGAATCCAACTACAACAAGTAAAACATTCCCGATTACACACCACACAATTATTAATATTCACCTTATCTTTGCACTTATAAAATTATAAAATTAACGTCAAACTTTTCAGCTTACGTAATATAGTGATTGGTTTTCAAACGATAGAGAATATTCGTTCGCGGTCAATCAATCATAAATTTAATAATACAAAGAAATAAGTACGTTGTAGGGCGCGAGCTTCATCCGAAACGTCGCCTTCGCGATAAAATATTGGCAGAGCTTCCCTCGCGCGTCCCCGCGAGCCACAACTGTCGATGTCACCTTAATTTACGGCCCTCAATTATAAACTTCACATCTTCCAAATGTATAACACCGCACAAGCGGAATTCGACCTTTTATCAAAGACGTAAAGATTCTTTATTAAATCATTCTAAAACCCTCGAAACGAAGAGGCTTAGGTATCGAGTATAAGTTTTAAGATTCTTAATGTTATTTAAACCGTAAATTAGCAATACTTACCCTACTAATACCCTAACTTCCATAAAAGTTTTTTTATGGAAGACGGTGGCAAACGAGTACCTGAAGTGACCGCTACCGATAGGCAACAAGGCACAACAAGCAAATAAGTCGCAGACGCGTTGCCTACCTTTAATGAAATATGAAAAGGATACTTTCCTACTTATCCCCTCCATGTCCATCCCTCTTCCCCTTCCCTTTCCATATTATCTTTATTTGAGAAGGATGGGAAGGGAAGGAGGACTGAAAAGGGCCTCCGCCACCTCACTCAACAGACGAAACGTAGAAGAAGAAATAATATTTCTACTTCACACCTGTTTTCTATGAGGTCGTGGTATTTCGACGAGCCGGGCCATTCATGATAGATATTGTTGTTGCTGACTTTATCACTGTTAACTTGTTGTTGCTTGAGTTTCACAAATATATTTGTTTTAATTCTTGTTGTTATCCACTTTTACGTTGTCGGAATAATAGATATAAATATAATTCTCTTTGATAACTTTTTATTAAGCAAAGACAAAGTCTAATCTACTTTTAGTACCGGACGCGATAAAATTATATATTTTGATAAGTATTCATTCAATACTATAAAATGGGTGTTGTTCAATTTACATGTATTTATGGGTTACTAAAAGGTAGATGTACATATATGCTGTCGATCATCTTTTAGAACTACATAAGGTAAACAATTACGCCGTAAATTGGCAGACCTTTATCTAACTTGTAAACTGTAAAATATGTCTTATTACTATTTGCTATTACTAACTGTTAATTTAATTTCATAACCATGTTATTATATACAATATGTAAGAATCATGTCACCAAAACTGCTTTATCTTCAAACTTTTTTAATTAAACTAGAAATATAAACAAGATAAATGTTCAATAACCACGGCTGATAAGTAGTTTTAAAACGAACATCAACGCGGTTTCCCGTAATTAAAATTGTTTGTTACCATTAAAAGATAAAAATGATCATTAGAAATAATAGTTAACGATGTATTTTTACCGCTTCGTTTTCATACAAAAAGTGCAGTTTCCTCTTAGCCGACCTCTGACACCAGATAAAGGGAAGTACATCTATCGCTGGGTTTAATTAGCGCACGAGCGTTACAGCTTTATCAAAATATATGTAATTGGATATACTCATTTGTATATACTACAAAGCGGTCCGAATACGCTGTCGTGAGTCGCGTATGTCTCTATAGCTCTTCGTGACTAGGAAAATTTAATTGAACGATGAATTAAAAGAACCCCGACACATTCAAAATCCTCTAAAGATTAAAGAAGTAGAAAATGGGCCGATGATAATCAAATGCTTGAACAAATCCTTATTCATTACAGCTAAGAATTTTGTTCTATTTGAAACCTGATGTAATCGAAGTGCGATTACATCAGGTTTCAAATAGAAAAAATACGCGTTTAGTAGCTTCATTGTCACAGATACAAACGTCAAACTTAAAACGCCCCTTGCCTTTTTGCGTCGGTCAATACCTTGCACGTTTTTAAATGTAATTGAAGGAAATAATAAAAACTGAACAATTACAAAATTACAATGAACGTGAATTTTTCGCCGACTTTACTTGATCCAAAATGTTTCAGTCAATTGTTGTCAAGTCAATTGTTTCACCACTGAGCTATCGCTGCTTCTTAATTAATCAGACACGATAGACAAACCAGCAAATTGAATGTAATTGCCTTTATGGATGAGGTACCCTATTGGTCTCTTTGTTCTAGAACGATATAGAAATATCATCTATGTCATACAGTTTCGCTTCTTCGACATTCCTACATCAACAATATTAATCAAAATTCACGCCACTCTTAGCTATTTCATTAATATGATCGTTACATACATATACATAGGTGCATACGTTAGCTATTGCACTTACTTTACATACCCTACATTCTCTTCATGTAACCTCCTCAACCCTTTCAATACGCCCAAAACTTTGAAACTTTCAACATTATTCATTAAAAAGTTACACTTGTACATTATATAGATACGTTATACCTTCCTCCCGTCTAGACATTTTCTCATAGAACACAAAGATATGATTAAACTGCCAGCTGCCGCGGCTTCGTTTATAAAATAAAAATCATTTGACGAGGGTCCGCCATTAATTTCGTCGACAATGTGATAAATAATGAGAGAGGTGTAATGCGGGGGCGGGATCCCTCTAAAGCGTCGCCTTGACGGGCTGATTTTGAAGTTTTGACGGCTCACATCCTAATTTTCTTTCTGCAGCCGAAGCGTTCTGTCCCTGCGGTTGCCACTTTTCAATAACTTTCCTTTTGTGACACTTTTCAATTTCATATTTCTAGTATCAGATAATCTTTATAATATAGGATCACAAAAAAATAAGCCTTCATATCTTGGCCTACTGGAGTAGATGTTTCTACACAGATTGGATTTTACGATTATTTGAAAAATCGCACAAATTTTACCTCGGCTGGTAAGCGAAATTTGAACCCACAGCTTAGAGTATCTATGTATGTTATGAGCCTTTTTAAAAGTAAAGTATACATTTACATGTACTTTATTCATACTATATCTTTGTATAACCAACAGTGAACTTCAAACTACATATAATTATGTAAGAATTATTAATAAAATGTCAGTTTATAGAGTACAAATAGATCTACATATATTATTAATACGTAAAGCGAAAACTACGGACTAAGGGCACATTTTTATGCATAATGTAGCAAATTTAAAGAAGCGGAGTAAACTAAAGCATAGTGTATGCTATCATGTAAGCCATAAAAATAAACTAAATTAATGTCATGTTTATAAATTACATTACACGTTAATGTTGTAAATTCGGCCTCTGGCGAATGCATGATTAATTTTATTAACAACCGGGGATAGTCGCCGGTATAATTAAGATCACATGTCGGTAGTGATCAAAGGCTTGAACGTGTTAATTGCTGACAAATACAAAGACCGTGTCGGTTACATACTGTGTGGTTATAGTAATATAGCCTGTTCACTTTACAAATACTTGATTATGATAAACTTTTCCATCATTTTAAGTTTTGGGTATATCTAAATTTATTAGCTGGCACCAATGTTACCATATGACAAAATTAACTTATTCATACACCAACATACATAATTAATAACTAACTAGTGATCGCTCAGTATATAGGTTGTCCCGTGTACTATTTTTTTATAATTAATAGAATATCATCTTTAAACACCAGATGTGAAATAATATGAAACAGTGAAAATACCTAAGAAGGTTTATTTTCGATAAAAAAATTAGTAAACAAAAACATTCCATATGCGTATTTTAATCGATGTATGGAATTCACAGAGAAAATATATTTAACTAACATGTAAGATCAGTCATCATATAAATGTGAGAAACATTAAAAAGACAAATATCATCACGATTTTCTTACAAAAACGTATTAAAATCGCGGCAAAACACGGAAAAAAAAACAAAATATAAGATTAGGTTTATCGCCTTTGATAACACTTATCTAACCTTCAATCTATAGCGCTGGACAACTGTCCGATTTATTCATTCAACATAGTCACCAATATAAATGCTCATTTATTGTATGCAATTATAATAAAAATAAATGAAAGGTTCACTTTTAAAACTGGTTTTGTTTAATGGTCAATATAAGAAAAAAATGAGGCTCAATAATTTTTTAGAAGTTTTGTACAATTTACTATCGTCAACCATTATAACCAACAACAAGTAACAAGATAGTACAAAGATTAAATGCCGTCCTGCTACGTAAGACTATGTAATAATGTAAAAATAAGCCACTCTTATAACTTTCTTCTATCAATGGTCTGAATTAAGATAACGCTCATAATATTACCTAGCTACGTTCATATATACATACGTCGATATATCCTGTAGGATTAAGCCGACCCCTACACTCAAGCTAGGTATTAGTAGGGTGGGCTACTTTTCCGCAACTCCTTCTTCTCTTCTATGATAGAAGCGTTGCTGGAGTTTTTTCCGCCACTACTTCTCCTAGCGCTAACGCTTTACGAATTGGTAATAATGATAGCTACAATAATAATATTGTGATAAAGCTACCGCTCGAGCCGAGATCCAGCCCTCTTGGGCACCCTAGAGACGCAATGCTATAAGGGTACCAAGTAACAGCCCGAGCCGAGGTTCCCTCTCGGGGGCCCTTAAAAACATTGAAGTAACTAGGTAGATAACCTGGCCTGCCAAGCGATCTAAGAGCTCGGTCGCCGCCAATTCGTTAATACTAACAAAGTAACGGCCCGAGCCGAGGTATCCGACGATATGCTATCTCAGTTGGGCCAAAATTGTTTCAGTAATAAGCAACGATTGCTTTATATTTCTAGTCCCGTAGTTTGAGAGACATTAGAGCTTCATATTATATATTTTGTTACTTTACAACTATGACTTGTAACAATTTTCCAGTGCTGCTATATCCATAAAAGAGTATTAAGAAAAAAAAGCATTCATCAATTCACAATTTGCAAGCGATGCAAAGTTAATAAAGTAATAAGTCAAACAGATATCGGGTGCGTTTG
>JWHW01027149.1:106615-117095 GCA_000931545.1 Papilio glaucus
TCTCACATTACCTATAAATATTAAACAAATTCACTTCAATTTATCTCACGATTTCCACAGAATTACAACATTTCCCGTGACAGTATAAAAAGTGTATTTTATAAAAGTATAAATATGGCCGCGGTGTATGGTAACTAACGTTTATTTATTTACAAAAATTATATCTTGCTGTGAAACAAGGTATACATATATAGTTCTACTCTGTTTCCAAGTTCTACTTTATTCATTCGGAACAACATATGTATAATTGTTTAATTTAACAGTCCAAAGCAGAAATAGAAATACACATACCAAGTGTATTTCATAGGTACCTCGCCCGTATTTACTGCTTATAAATAAATGATGAGTCCTAACCGGAACAGTAACTTATCATACAGTAGACTTTACCCACATATGTGATATTATTATGTAGCCGATAGGAAAAACCTAACAAGTTACGTATCAGATAAAGAAACAAGTATCAAGATCATTTAGGCGCTCTATAACGCATATTCAAAATCTGTGTCCATATATCATGTCGTGCTCATCACGTTTTTAATAAAAAGCCCTTGCAGGCTAGTTCATTGTTTTATATTTTGATTGCAGCATGTGTTGATGTAGTAATGTTTGTTTTGCAAATTGTTTTAAGTATAACTAGTATACAAGGTGAAAAGGTCATTTTAAATGAATCATAATCACGTTAATAATACGTAAACAAGTTATAAATAATTATATTAATCAATTATCCTTTTCCCAAGTTCGATTAGCGTATTCGTTACAACGGGAGAGACGAGATCAATTAAATGTATATTTGTTTATGCAGATACTTATGGTATCTTGAGCAACCGATATTTAGCACTTTAATTTAAAGTATTAAGAAAAAGTTCACTTGTGTTAGGTCAGTTGAGTGTAGAAAAAAGTTGACGCAATCTGGGTCTTCTCAAGATTCTGTATAGCAACCATGTATTGGACGTAGGTAAGACCTCAAACGACCGATAGTAGATATATTTAGTCAAGGTGGCCAAAATCCACTGGGAGCACGCATTGATCTTTATGACAATCCTTGGGAGAGGCTAGACTGATTATGTTTTTATAACATAATCACATTTACTATGATAATCGTAACTCGTATCATATTTGGTTATATTCCGGACATGAAGTGCAAAAGTATGCAATATTTGCATATCCCTGTGGTTTATACAGAACTTAATAAATACAACCGTCACAACTTAATCAACGTTTTTCACATGAATATAGGTAAGTTCGTCATCTGCCGTCAAATTATCGTAATTATAAGCTCAGGCCCACTTCAAACCTCTCGGATTGCTGTCCAAATATACGTTAGGGTCCGTTACGAGTCTTGCAATCAAAAGAATTCAATCCACAAAGTCGGGCCCCATATCTATTCTTCCGTACCCCTGTCTTGAGCATTTTACCTTATCGTTTGTTTCATACGAAAATATACCTTACAGTCTTTCGGTTAAGAACTCAATTCGCACTTAGTAATCCAGTTACAATAACATGAGATTTGAGTGTCTACCAAAAGAAAATCGCTAATAAACAAGAGTTTAGTTAAATTAATGCTTCTACTTCTCAGTTCTAGCGAATTAAATACACAGCGTGTTACATTTTCACTAATATTGACCGATAAAAGTTTTCAAGCGAGTTTCATAAATATATATTATGCTCTAATATTAAGAATGTTATCGGTCTTCATTTATTAAACATTTGTGCTGCTTATTTTGATAATAAAAGTATTCATCTGTTATCGTATTTTCATACGATAATTTAATCGAATATTAATCTAATTATTTGTTATATTTACGCGAATACTACATTTAAATTAAACTAATTTGACGGATTTTATAGCACTTATTCCCGACGTAATCATGATACGTATTATGAATGACCTCCCTAGAAAAACTTGCGTTCAAATTAGGAATATTAATATACAATATATATCAATTTTAATTGAAAATATATGTATATATTCACGTATAATCAGTATAAAGAAGTTAAACCGAATCGGCTTTTATTCTCATGCATTATTTTTTCTTATTCATCGTTTATAAGACGAGAAGAACAAAACGCAACTCACTTGATAGAGCCCTTGAAATAATAAAGGCATCCGGACATTTTGTACCGCAAGTCAGAAGGTCGGGGATCGAAGCTGTGTTCACACACAATTGTTTTCTACCCCTGTAAACAGCGCAGGACAAAAGATGGCCTGATAAAAATCATTCCCAAATACAAATCATTAACGTTGGTTCATTTATTCCCTCGCTTACAGTACCATTGCAATTTATATTGCCCGTTTACTTTCTCTAGTTTTCTCAATAGTTCTTGAATACACATTTCTTCGACTTTATTCTGTTAAGTGCTACTGAGTTGGACTTTAATAATATTACTGCCGTAGTCTTCCAATATGCTTTATGCTGTTTGAGAAAGCTTGTTCAAAAATAAACGATTATTATGATTTTTGACTGATTGTTGGGACGATTTGCGTATATAATCTCGCAACAATAGCTTACTAGTCGTAATAAATATTCGCATTTATGTACTATAGTTAGCTTGAATAGATTCATAATTAAACATTTAAGGAAAGGGATTAAATGAGTCTACAGACGATATATCTGGTCATGTTTAGTGTTCTTAGGCTGTAACTATACTAACGCCACTATCCTAACATTTGATGAACAACAAAAAAAATACGTTGTCATCGTAGGGAAAGTAGACTTACACAAATTATTCTAAAAAAGATTCAAAAGGATGAAAGCGCTGCGTACAATTATTCAAGATTGAATTCGAATCGCTTATTGCAATTTTTTAATCCGTAAAAAATTGAAACGGCCATCTTCGACAAATTCCAAGAATCCCTAGGAAATTGAGATAGTTAAAGGGTTTATGTCACAGATTTCACCCCTTTACGTTGTTTTTTTTTTACTTTTTGACGCAAAAAGTATTTTTTGTTAGTTTTCATCATACCGTTCGCTTTTGTTATAAAATTCGCACGGTTCGTTATATCAATCGGTGTCTGGGTGCATTTGAATGCATCGCTAATTTTGGTTTTACGAACTTAAGACGTTACAATGACACAATTAAAGCTATCTCCCATTGAAGGGTCCTATCTCTGTACCTGTCTTATGCAGTTGTCAAAAGGGTTGATACTTTTTCTTGACCTTTTGACAGTAAGGTAAGGGTTAGGTTAGAAGACTTTTTTTATAAAATGTGTGAATCCGTAAAAAAGCAATTCAGCTAACATCGTTGTATAGAGAGAGCAATAAATCAAATTTTAAAGATATAGAGATTAATGTTACCATGTATTTTTACAGTTTTGTGTTGTCATGTATGACTGAATGTTCTACCGCTAAACAATACAAGATGCACAAAACAACATGAGACCTTAGTCCAATGACGATACAGCGGCATTTTTGTATAGCGTATAAAATGTTTATGTCATGAAATAATCAAATAAATATACTAAGGTCGTACAGCAACGTCACTCGCTGTACATCCAAAGACGCACGCAGTAAAGGGAGAAGTGAGTAGCCGAGTGCGTTGGATTCCACGCGAGTATCATGTTATTATGCATGTGTAAAAACCTCTTAAATAGTAAACCCATTAGCGTGAATAAACAAATTTTGTTAAATGTGAATACCAATTTATTAGCGGTAACAAACGCACAGACAAACAGACAAACAGACAAAAATTCTAATAATAATTGTTTTGGGTTCTATTGCGTGTGTGAAGGCCCCTAATAATAGTTTTTCTCAAATATCTTCCATGTACAGACAGCGATCAGTTACATTTTTATTATATGTATAGATGATTGATCGTATATATCTGAGGTCTACTTACATTGGATTATTATTATCCCCTAAGACCTTTTGAGGATAAATTTATAAAAATCGTTTCTTAGTGCTCGTAAACATCTCCGTGCAAAATTACAAGTTTCTAGGCACAAAAATTAGGGTTGTACCTTGATATATCAGTCAGTCATTAAAAATATTATTCGATAGTGTTATGTTTAAATAATAGTACATAACACAGTCGCACTGCCTTTACATTAGGGTAGTTACTTAACTTAATCCCCAGTCCGACATCTATCCAAATAATATAATTTATTACGTCAAAAATCCTTTGCGTATTATCAATCTTATCAAGATAATTTGGTTGGACAACAATAAGCCGATTAGATATATAAAACTTTAATTGATATATTAAAATTATTTTGATAAATAAATTACATTACTTGATTAAAATTATTAAAGGACATATCAAAATGAGCTGATCCGATCGCCGAAGTACGACTGCTTCAGAATACGGAGGTGAAATAGAGGTTATTGCTTGTCCACTTTTTTCTATTCTGTGTAATATCCCAGACCCCATGCCTCTTTAATTTCCTTTTTCTTGTTGACCCCTTTTTCTCCATTCTCTTTTTAAAAATACTGACATAGTATGGGTAATTTTGTTATTATTAGGAATGTTAATGCATGAAAATTGTCTTTAACATGAAACACGTAAATCTTATAATAATCATTTTATTTCTCTGAGTAAAATGTTGCTCAGTACTGTTCGCTCCTTTAAAATATCACGGTTCAAATAATATAGATATTACAAAGGACAAATTGAAAGATCACCTGCTGAGGGCCATAGGTGTCCAAGATAATATGTATTCATATAGTTATGAACTGGTTAAAACTTGTTACTTTTAAATTAAGCCTTATTAACGGTGTATAAGGCTTAGAATAACATAAATTATTTACTCAAATCTATGTAGCCACAGGGCGTATCTGTTTTGTAAAGGCAATCACGTGAATAAATCCTTTTAACGATTATCATTTGAATGACAATAAAAGTCATGTTTAAAGGGGTCTCAACAAATGCTTAAGAACGTGTATATAGAGATGACATATTTTATAACAATCATAGTTGCTTTTATGGCAGGGACGCTATGGAAAAAATCGACATCTGTAGATCTGAGTTTGAGGTTGAGTTAAAACAAAAATAAAAGAGCCATGTCAACATTTCTCCATCGTAGACACTTCCAAAAAAATTGTACCCTTCCCAGTGTAGAATACCGCCTACGCGACCTACGGCGTAGACCGCGTAGACACAGATCGATTTGCGGCTACAAGTGACAAAGTTTTTCAAGATGGCGCAGGGGTGGAGACGCGAGGGGGATGCTCATATTTTTTACTGTCGCCCGGGGTGAGCAGTGAAGCCGATCGCAACACCACTCTCCACTTGGCCTCTTAAAAGCTCGGCTTCTGAGGGACGTTTCTGAGGAATACATACGCCATATATGCATCCAAGTGTCTATGTTATTTTGTACAGGGAGGGAGTAAATAAGCAATGTTTTTAAAGTCATCTGTTATTTTATTTGTTTTTTCACCGTTTACTATTTACCATGATAATTTTTCACATTTATATTTAAATTATAAATAATATCCAGCAACCATTCAAAACTTGCTTCTGACAAAAGTAAATCAATCAAATTTATACATTTGGCATATATTTGGGCTTTTTAAATTTCTTTTGTTAAGTTAGTATAGTGACGATTATTTAAAAAAGGCATAAATATGTAAACCAAGATTTATCTAATAAGATCATTTAAAGATACCCTTTCACCCGCAACTACAGAGCAGACACGTGGCTAATACGGTAGCAGTCAGGGCTGAGTTAACCAGTAAGTAAACATCCTGCAGCGATGTGTACACAGAGGGTCCGTTGTAACAAACTTACAACTGACGTCTATTCATTTACTAACATGTTTATTTCTATTAAAATCTATAAATCTAAGAAAGAGATGGTAGTACTCCATTTATATTGTATGAAAGACAAACCAATGTTATAATTCATTATTTAATTTGGAGACATGAACATTCTATTTAGAGAACAAAAACAATTAGTAAAGATTATTATTAATATATCATTTTTTAAGATCAATTGAACACTTAGCTACTCTACAACGGGATAATACTAATTATCCCGTTGTAGAGTATCTTATTAATAAAATACAAGATAACTTAGTTCGGATTTATACAATTTAAGAAAAACTTAACCAATAAATCGGTACAAAAGGTTTTGGATCTCTAGCAAATACGTATGCTCTATTCCAAGTTGAATTTCTTATGAAAAAAATATTACTATGTGAGACCATAAATCATATCATAAATCAATTAAATGCAGATAGTTAAATAGATATAAATCATAATTCAAAAGAATAAAATAATAATATTTGAATCATCATTCATTTTAACAAAAGCGCATTTTAACAGTCCACGTGGAAATTTTCTTTATCTTTTTTTTTATAAAAGTGTACTCGGCGTTAGCTACCACTGCACGGAAGCAGAGGCAGTGTACACAAATCTGATTGTAGCTTGAAATTAATTTCATAACGCTCGCGGGCAGGGCGGGGGTGGCAGGGGAGTGTTACTCATGACTTACTCTACACTACGCAGAAACGTGTTGTTGGATTGGAAAATAATATTTTATTAAATAGCATGTAATTATGTTATGAAACAAATGCATAACATTTCGGTAAGTTATCTTGTTGATAACAAGATAAGTTACCAAAATGTTTTATTTTATATAACTGTTATATAATTACATTGGACAACTTTGACTCACCTCCTCATAATCGTAACAAATCAAAGGTGAAGGCAATCTTATCGCGCTCGAGAACGAACTTTGGTGCAACAGCTGGTATAGTAGAGGGCGATGTCTATAAGGGTTCTATAAGGGTTTTGGATGCTACAATTCTGGGCGACATAAAAAATCATCCATCCATATTACAAACTTTGGCATTTACTACTACGTACTAGTAGTGAAGCTAGCAGACGTTTTTTCGTTGTTCGTCAAAAAAGTAAACAAAACCTAGAACCTAAAAAATAACTAGAATATATTATCGGAATTTATTGTGTATGTATTTCGGTGTTTATATTTCTTTTTTTATATGTATGTAAATGTAATATGAGATATAGATGTATAATATTTATTTTCTTTTAATATTTGTGCATATGTATATATCAAATATTAAATTACGGGCGAGTCCCTAACTGAAAAACAGCGTTTCTTCTGATGTTATAGGCTGAGTGGGTAAGAATATCTTGTTTTATTTACTTTATGTAGCTAATATATTTTCATTTTAATGTAGTGTGGCTACTATAATGTAGTGGAGTGTAGTGGCAACAATAAGCTATTTTCTTTCTTTCACCCCGAAGACAGCGATACAGCCGCTTCGGAGGAGGACAGTCACATTCACACGCCAAAAGATACATACTTATAAATAAAATGCTCATCGTTAAGCGCCATAGCGTGAGAACCAACTTATATTATCTCTTCTCTCTTATTGCTTAACCAAAAGGAACGACAAACGAATCACAATCTTGTAAAAAGAGTCTACTTTAAGCCGAGAGATTCTCGAAAATGTTATATAACCGTTTTCAAGTACAGCGTAGTGTTTTTTTTTTTTTTAAATTAGATTACTTTTTCCTTACAGAATAAATTGGTCAAGTCTTCTTGAGCAAAATGCGCTAAAACTCTATTTCACGAACTTTAACGAACTTCCATTTGAATACGCGGTTCCTCTAGGACATAATTTTTATGATATCCCATAGCAACCATGCATTTTTTTCCGGGATAAAAAGCCTATGTGCAATTCTGGACTGTGATTTATCTCAGTGCCAAATTTCTTCAAGATCCCTTGAGCCGCTCTGGCAAGACTGAGAAACATACATCCATCCAAACTTTCGCTTTTATAATATTAGTAATCTTACTAACCGTAAGTAACTTACACCTTCTTTTCAATATCGACATATTAGTCATAGATCATATAAGTGTTTTTGTACTCATATGTAAATCAAACGTTTTTGGTAAGCGACTGGTAAGTTTCTTGTACTTTTTAGAGATTGAATAATATTTCAATTAATTTTAAATCATTATAAAAATGTGTCATTAAAAATTCCGTCTTATAATAGAATATGATCATTTCCCCTCCGGAAAGCGTCGCGCCGCGCGAAATGACAAAGGCAGTTTAAAACAAAAAGAACAAAAGCACAAAACAATGGTCACAGTTTAATGTGAGAGTTCAGCGGCCATTATGTTTGAATATGGGAAGAACATGCCTCTTGTGTGGATGAAATCATTGCAATTGAAAGTGGATTTTATGCTGTCGCATTGTGTCGTGCGGCTGAGTGTTGATGCAATAACATGCACGCAAATTATTTATGCATTTATGTATTGAAATATCAAACATTAGATTTTTTTAAACTAACAAAGCCTAAAGTATTGTCTGTTAAATATCGAACTTTAAAGTCCATACAGGAAGAGTTTAATTACATATGTCATATACATAAAAAGTAATAACCTACTGTCAATTTGTATTTTAAAGTTTTGCAGATAGTCAAGGTCTTGATTTATATTTTCAAACCAATGTTTGCTTTTATTATTACAATTTATATTAACTAAAAATCTTGAATCGAATCGAAAGAATCGATGAATCAATGGCCGTGTGTGAATAGTGTTCCAGGATTTATTATTATATATAATATATTCTATTTCATATTGAGTTGACTCCAAAAACGTAACGACATCAAATTTATCACAGAGCACTCATATAATAATCACATTAAGTTTTCTTATTGTTATCAATCTTATCTATATTTTAGTACAAATACATGATGTAAAATACGTTTAGCAGGTGATTTGAATGATCAATGGAACCTACGAAAAAGTATGAGGCGAAGTAAAATCGATTATATTTAAATTTCCTTTTACATTTCATACTCAATTTTTATTTTTTTAAATTAATCTCCGACATCAGATAAGATAGCCACATAAAACTAAACAATACATTACGTCAGATTTTTATGCCTAAAATTTAGCAGCATACACGAGCATAGAAAACTACGTCAAATGTAAGAATTTCACGGAGCAATCGGAATGAGCTCGAAGCGTGACAGGAGCGCTACAATGTCGCAGTTTATTCATTGCCACATCGCATGCGCGCTGCGGATATCTAAACACGCGGATCCTATTAAATCAGAAATAGGTATCCAATCAGTGAAGATACGCTTCGATGCATTTATACACTCTTTATGACTGTAATACGCCGCGGCTCTGTGTGAGTATCGAGAATCGTTTGTGTATTTTTAAACTGGCTACAACTACGAAATTACAACATTAAAAATAAATAAAATGATACCTTACTTGTACTACTACATATATTATTATTATTTTATAACGAATTAAATTTATTATTATTATTTTATTATGCCAAATCAAACTTAGAAAGGTATGATTTAAAAAATCAAAGTACTCTTAAAGAATATGATGGTATGATATATACAATAAGTTATTTGAATTACGTAATTACAAGGTCTAATAAAACCATAAATTAATAAATAAAGATACGGGAAAAATCTATAAAAACCTACATCGTCAAATTCCCTATTTCCGCGTCAGTCGTATATTGAAGTGTCTTCAAAACGACTCGCCCCCAAGCGAATTGATAAAATAGCTTCGCCTCACAAATGCCCGCCCAAAACGATAGAAAAATTTACAAAAGGCTGAGCACTCAACGGCACTCAGCCTAAACGCTTTAACTATGTCCCAACCCCATACTTCAGGATTGCTCACTCCACTTGTCTCCAAAAACCCGTGAACGTTCTGTCGAAACGCGCACCTAATGCCTGAATCACAAAGGCCATTTTCCCGTGCCGCCGCCGAGATAATGATGGCACTTCAGCTGATGGTTTTGATATTGCTTGTAATTGGTGCTGGTCTCATATAAAACTGTTGCACGCGTCACCCCTATATACAAATGTTGTCGGGGAAAGTTTTAGGTATTATTGCTTAAGGTTAAGGATACCTTTCGAAAACGATGTATAAAATCTCTGTCGATTACTGGCTTAGTTCTCAACTAACGTCCTGACTGTGGTTGTTTGAATCAGTTGTATTTTATGTAGTCACTTGTAACAAATGGTGTACGTATTTTTAGCAAAAGTAAAAGTCTTGTGTTTGTCATCCACAAGAAGTTTTTTAAAAAATTCCACAGAAAAAGAAATATTACTTAGTTGCTGTAATTTATTATCATCAAAATATATATTACTCCTAATTATGTACTTTTAGAAAGACAACCCATAACTTAATCATATAATATATTCACCAATTGACAGACTTAATCCCACTCATTTATCCATATTCCACATCCATATTTTATTAAGAAAAGGACCATCAAAAGCTCCCTTAAAGGTCTCGGCTCTCCAAAGTGCATACAACCGGAGCACAACATCGGAATACATCCTGCTTTGAACTTTACACGGACTGAAACCGAGCACAGTCAACAAAGACTACATCGAGACAACCTCTGATTTTAATTAGGCACCGCGTCGAATGGCGTCTCGAGAGCGGAGAGCGGACGTAAAACGAGAGAAATGAGCTCGAGCGGGCGTAGGGAGGCGCTTATTAGCGCTGAGACAGGAGCCGGTTTATCGGC
>JWHW01027149.1:133867-149997 GCA_000931545.1 Papilio glaucus
GAACTAACCGTATTTCTCATGATTTTATATTTTTGTGATCCTTTCCTTTAATGTTTCGCCGAGTTCTCTTAATTTCCGCTATTTTAAATACTTAGAAAGCATGGCTCGATTTACTAGCTGCAAAAGCCAGGAAATCAGATTGTACGAATGAAGATATTGATAGGATTGAGTTACGATTCCGTTTTTTCCGAAAGAGAGTGAATAGGAAGAAGCAAGAAAGACAGTAGAGGAATGAAAAAAGATTGTCTGACGATTTCCAGACAAATATAAAAGTTTTGGAAATTGAGCAAGCGTTGGTAGCGGACTTCTTAGGAGAACTTATATCGATCAGATTAGTAACATACTAAACAAGGGCGATATAAGGAGAACCCGTAACCGACGAGCTTGTATGCGGAGATATATGGAGTAGAAGAAGCGAGAGAGGTGTGCCAGGATCGCGACAAATGGAAATCCATGATCTCTGCCTACCTCTCTGGGTTACGGGCGTGAGCGCATATTTATTTATTTTAAATACTGCTTACCTTACCCACACCCTAATTAGCATTCTAATCTATGAATTTTGACGGTATCTTTTGTCGCATAGTGAATATTATTGTAAAATATTAATGTGAACACACGCGTTCCTTAATCATCGGAATATGTTTTGGTGGGCGCCGTCAGGGAGGTCGTAAACTTGCAACTTTACGACATCGGCTGCCGATCTCCTTCACTCGTATATTACTCAGCTATTTCTTGACACGTTCTTGTGCACTCTGAGCACTTAACGTACAAATAAATAACGCGCACACGATAAATTAATTTGTTATGTTTTTTTTTATTTTATTTTAGTCGAGTTAGAATGCGTCTTTTACAAGACGTAACATTTAATTCATTAAAAAAATATTAAATATAACAAATTAATATAACAATTTTAGTAAAAACTTCTTACCTTGTACAAAATAATTATGATTTCTTTGGAAAAAAGAACATTTCGGTCAGTATAATAGAACAGTCTTGAAGAACTCATGGTGGTGACTTATTACAAAGACATACAAAAAAAATATTTCACAAAAAAACCACCAAAATTATTTCATTCAAATATAAATTTAGGTTGTCAAGAAACCCGTACTCATTTATTTAACTAACTACGTTTGCATTTGATAGAAAAACCTTTGAATTTCGACAGCTAAAGTTAATTGAAAAAAAAAAGAAATAATAAAAACATAAATTTAGATACAAAGAGAACTGTGTTGTCACCTTCAAGTTCAAAGCTAAGGTAGCATAAAGCGAAGCCAATGTAACGCCCGCGCCGCGAACTGTCACGCAGAGATAAAACAAAGAGGCGTTTGATCTGCCGCCCTCGCGACCCCACAACACTTGTGCGGTATCAAAAACAAATAAGGCAATTTACTTGAGACAAGTTGACGCCTTTGTTGGTATAATTATCACATCACAAGTACTTCACGAAGGTTTCTATTCTGTCTCCTACTGCAGACTTAATTCAAATCTTCAATATCGCACAATGGTTGAGGAGCTTTTATTTGAAACACACGTTTAATAAACTGTCACAGTGTTATATGTAAAAAAGTTCCTTATTTCATAGACTGCCAAGTTCTCTTAGTCCCTAATTAGAGTGGCAGTGGAAGTGGCAATAGAAAAGATTACTTACTGTTTTAGGGCTTATTAGATTTCATATGTTCAAGACACAATTCTTAAAAGAAGTAGTTTGTTTTTAACTGAATTTTAAAAGGTATATATTAATATATAATTTCGGATTCCTTTGGAATAATTAAAAAATGTTAGGTAATGTTTCACTTCCCGAATACCAAATTAAATGGTTTTTTATCTGTTCTTATTTATATCTTTTTAATTTAATGTCGCAATTTTGAATCGTATGTTACACAATGCATAACACAATGCATCAACATTTTCTTGGGTCTTCCTCTACTCTTGTAATCATCGTTCCACGTTCTAATATTTTCTTCTTTATTCTTCTTCCCTCCGCATAACATTCCTATACCACGCTAGCCTCTTGCTACTCAATTTCTCTGTCATTGGGTAACTTTTCAAATTTCCTCTCTCGAAACTCATTTTTAATTTTATAATTCCTTGCCACACCACACATCTAAACATTCGCATCTCGGCCACATTTAATCTACTTCCATCCGAACCTTGGGTGGAGCAACACTCAGTTCCATATTAGCATAATAGTAAAGTAAAAAAAAATACATAAAATAGATCAAAAAGTTGATTGGTATTTCTCCCGGTTGCGGGTTGCTGCAAGAATATTGTAAGTTGGGTAAGTGAGACGTCATCTGGCAGATCGCTACTACAAGTCGCATTCGAATTATTGTTATTAATTAGAGAGGGCCCTTGGATTAATTAAGTAGGGCGCCAATCACGTCGTCATCCATTCGCCCGATCCACGCCAGTCTTACCGAACGTCTTTGTTAACATCGCAACCATAGACTAAAGAAAGATGTAGACACGGTTTTTAATTATGTATAAATATGCATACGGACGGATATCCGTATTGTAATATTATGCAGTGTGTGCCACGGACCACTTTACCACTGGCATATCTACGCATATACGTTTCTACGCATCTGCGTAGTGGCGTTCCTGAATCTTAATTCAGCTTCTGCTATCTTACCTGATGACAATGCAAACATTTAAATAGATCAGGTATTTGAATTGACTTTGAGCCCGCATTATGTATTGTGATAGATTTTTAATCCTTGTTTGATTGTTACAACACATGGCCGAATTCTGTTCGACTGCAATAAAGTATTTTAGTCTTAAATTCATCTTGAGCTCAGCCGAGTTTTTATTAGAAATTATTTCAAGTTTTATTTTGTTTTGTATAATTTATAAAATTTATCCACTCCATCCAAAATTTAAACTAAGGTCTTATGATTAGAAAGCAGACAGAACCACTTACAACTTTATAGTTGAATGCCAAAACAAAATATAGATTTTTACAGTATTGTTATCATGTAATTTATCATCAATATATTAATAATAGTGATTGAATAAATAAAAAAGAGATTAAATAATTAAATGTTAGGTATGTCTATCTAAATATTTGTAGATCTACATAACTCGTCATTCCCTCAGCGATAATGGAGTGGGATAATTTTAATCGTACGCGAATTGCCGCGCGTAATGTCTCAGCCACGTGGCGCCGCTCCTAATACTCTGCGACTACACTCACATTCGCAACTCTTAATTTCCTTAACAGTTTAAAGCTTTTAATAAATCCATCAATAGATTTAATTTATTACATTAAGACTTGGATCTTAAACGGAAAAGCACATGACAAAATAACAGATAAAGTTACATAAAAAGAAATGTAAGCATAAGGTGTAAGTGATGATGCAGTGCAAGATCAAATTCAATACTAAATAGAGCAATAAATAAAATGAAATCGAGTATATAAACCAAATCACACGAAATTTATTATATAAATTTCGCGAAGTTAAGAGTTTTCTGAGAACAACTCTCTATTTTTGTAATGGGTTTTCAAAATGATAACGCATTTATGTTTTGTGAAAAATGAAAAATCATAGGTGTTCCTGACCGCAACAGGAAGCTCTGTCTTCAGTAAAGAAGTATCAAAGGCATTTCAACTATGGTCATTTAAGTTTCAACAATATAATATTTAATTACCGTCCAAGTTGTCGGTCCTTTGTATAGGATATAGACATAATAGTGAAGTCGTGACCAGAAGCTGTTGGCTCGTGCAATTTAAAATGCTTACGGCGCGCGAACACGAATTCTATGTAACGCGACTAATTTTAAAGCCATGAATTTAGCAAAGGGCAATTAATATGTACAACGATGCAATGTATTTTCTTTTTTAACCTGCGCTAACTTTGCTGTTACGTGTTAGAGTTTTAATTACCTTCTTAACTGTCATTTTTATACTTTCATCTAACCGTGCATTAAAAGTTCTTAGAAATATATTTTTAAATATTTTACAGAGGGAGGAAGGAGCCCTCAGGCTCAATCGCCTTCACATTCTTTGTCCTTTTCTTTACATACTGCCATATACGGTTTAAACCTGAAAAACAGAAATTCACCTGCAACTTCTGTCTGTTGAGGGATGCCTACGTTTCTAGCGTTGGGTCATTTTACAGTTGAACGGTTTTATAAATCCTAATCCTAACTAATTATAAATATGTATGTGAGTTAGTTTGCTCGTTACGCTTTAACCCCTTACCAACTCAATCCATCACCGTGAAATTTGGCTCACACTTGGGTGTAATTATCTATTTAAGTATGTATTTACAAAATAAAAGTATGTTGTATATCAGTTAACTGGTTTCCAAAGTACGAGCTCTGCTTAGTTTTGGATCAGATGGCCGTGTGTGAATAATATCCCAGAATACTATTATTATTATTATTTTATCCCCAAAAAATAAACAATATCAGTTGCCATGGTAATGATTCATGTTTTGACGATAACAGGTTTTTGTTACATGTTACCTGTAATTCGAAATTATTATACGCGGAATCATCTTACAAAAATATCCAGCGCCGAAAATGAGAAACGTATGCGTGCGAAGCCGCGGGCAACTGCTAGTTGTTTATAAAAAAAAACATGAAAACAAAAAAACGGTATCAACGATGTTTCAAATTACTGTATCCAATAATTTGATTGGTTATTAATACCAATCTTTAACTGTAATGTCCTTTTTCAAAATGTAAACTACCTACTGGCCAAATATAAACAAAAATGGAAATTTTAGAAAAACCAACAAGAACAGAATTGTCGTTCGTGCTTTAGCCATAGTCTAGAATTGATTTCATTTGTTTTTAAAGCTTGCATAAACGTTATGTAGTCATGTGAAATCACACATTTTACATTATTTTATTGTTAGTAATTTTAGTACCACAACGGAATCAAAATACTCTCGTTTAGGTAAAGATAACTTAAGAGTAGATAGACCTCTTTTAAATATTTTATTGGTGCAAAGCACTTATTACAAAAAGGAAATAAAATTATCAATCCCTGCAAAATATTTCTATATTAATAACGAGAAATTTCTTTAATTCCTCGAGCAATTAATATCCAGGGTCGGACTTGGCGGAGAAACGCTAAGTGTCATCGTAAGTTTCAGAACGCGTCATTAAGGGCATCTGCAGCGCGGTAAATAACGAAAAAACTCGACGAGTGGGGCAAGGGGGGCAAGAGGGGCCAGATGAGAGATTTTATTTAACAAAGTCTATATTAACCCGATGCAATTAGAGAGCGTTAACGAGCTAGCGGTAATGACTGCGGGTGACTATTCTCGGAGCTTTGTGCCTCGGACGTGTTGCATAACAGGCCTCTATTTCTAAGGTCACTTGGTTACCTAATACATATCTGGGAATCGGCGCAGCTGAGTTTACAATAAAATGCTTAACGACTATGATGTGTGAATGAATCTTAAAATTCAACTTATTCTCCATCTCTGTTTCTTCTTATATTCGTGCCTTTGAAACCTCGTATAAAATGATGGCCATAGACAGTGAAGATATAGTATGCTTTATTTATATCACCCAGATGATAGCCAGAGTATGGCTGGGAACAGTGACCTGACAGGTCTCTTTGTTTGTAACTGTTACAAAAAAATATGGAATGGAACCTAAGTTCGATATGGAAATGGCTTTCGGAATAGCCCCCGTGCCTAGAGTTGACACATTACCGGAGAGTGATGCGAATTCAAAGCTGCCGGTTTTGAATATAATAATCGTAACGCCGACGTCGGGCGGCTATTTATTGTTTAATTAACCCTCGGCCGATGTGCGCGGCACTGCCGAGCGCCCGCTCGAGAACACCCCGACAGTTGTTTATATAATCTCCAGACGGCTAAATTGGAGGAATTAAAAAAAACTCCTCTTGCGGCTGTTAAGAAAGAGGTGCTTAGCAAAAATTGTATTTAATATAGCACTTGTTTTAAATGCTTCAAATATTCGCTTCTACTCGATATATTTTACTTTAAAAGTGATACAAAATATTGTTCGTTTCTTGATTTTCAAACGAACAAAACTTTAGCATCGACTTTTATCCATAGCTTTAAGTGAACACAACTGACAACTCGCGTAATTTTTTTGAGACCTGCAAACTATAAACTAAAAGCTTATAGGTACTCGTGGGTTTGTTATAAGATTTTATTATTTTGAACACAACTAATGCACCTAACTCAATTCTTCCATGATCAACTACGTATTGACCTCAGTAATGTGTACTGTTAATACTGGTACACATTACTGAGGTCAATACACCTACCATACAAATACCTTAGGTTGACATTGATATTCGACAAATAATCTTATACGATTTCATGTCGTCGGACAGATACGAATATATGATCCACACATACAAATTGATTTACATTTCACTTCTAATCAATTTCAAAACCTAAATACAAGTTTAGTTAAATCAAATTAAATTGTAAAAATTGACTTCAAAATTCTTTTAAATATCTATTATTAAACTTGTTGTTTTTATTACAAATCCTTGTAAAGGGTAGATGGTGATATAACACGAAGCATTAAATTTTATTAACAGAATATAATCACATCAGTTTGGTATTCGGGGTGTTTCAAGGCACGAAATCGTTAAAATGTATCCAAACTTGTTATCAAACAATGATATAAAAGGACTGTTGTAAGCATGCGGTAATAAAGCAACGTTAACTAACGTAGAATTTTCGGAATGGCCGTGGAGGAAGCACTGCACGAGGCGATAGTCCGCTTCGGCGATGTCATTAGGCGAAATCGTAGCTCGTAGCGTGTACTCCAACCCACAAATTGGATTGTTTATTATGACTCAGCATAAAAAGCGATTAAATTAAGAGAGACTAGTATTAAGGACTGACATGATATTTCGAAATTTGTTCGAATTAAAAAAAATAGTAATATATAAAACCTATTTTGTAAGTTGCCAGTCTTATATGCCGTTCTTGACAGAGATTGTTCTAGTTTGTACATTAAATTGTTTAGTTTTAATTTAGGATCAAGTATTATCTGGATTTGCCGCGCAAATGACGGCACGCGAATGAACGAGATCGCAATATATGTACCAACTCTGCTGGGATTTAAAAAGACGTCGAACTTTTTTTGTTCTTGTTAGAGTTTGATTTTTTTTTTCAGTGAGATGTAGGTTATAAACTTTGTTAAAATTTGTAAATTATTTGTGAAATATCCACGACTAACATTAATGTTTGTGCTCGTGATTGTTATTATATCATTAAAAACATGGTGATATGTGATGTATTAAGCTGAAAGAGCCGTAGTGAGCGGAAATCCGACAATATAACCTTTCATTTGTAAGTACGATGTCCAGTTAAATTAATCCTTTACTTGTTAAAAAAAACGTACAAGAAATTTAGAAATAACGTATTATTAAGTGATATAGTTCCACAAATATAGACAGCAATAGGAATAATATTTAATTTTTTTATCACGTAATTAGTAGTATTGATCAACAAAATTAGATAGTAGCCTAAAATATCCATTCACTAAGCTTGTCAGCCAATTTGATTTTGATCGGGTTATATTATCACACATTGCATATATGTCCATTACGGATGTACGCTCACGTCAAATCTATATAATTCTTTATCCAAGGTTTTAATTTATATTTAGATTGCCTTTAAACTTATTTATTGTTTGTTATTGAGCTATAGTAATAAAGTAAAAAGTATAATGTTCTATGTTTCAAGGGTATGTTCTAATTGCAAAAATCTCAAGTAATTATGATTTGATATTAAAGGATTTTATTTCTATATGAATATATTTATGCTGATTTGGTATTATTATAAAACTACTTAAATAATTGGAAAAGTGAGAAAATATGTTAGATACGTTCATCGACTGATTTTAAAAGTATCGAAGATATTTTCAATATAATATTTTAAAAGAACAAACTAGTGATTGATGATATTGATATGCCCTGCCATTAGTTATCCGGCGCGCATTATAAATGTTATGACAACGTCCCAGATTTCTTTGACATCTAACCTTCAGTATACCAACCAGCGTAGCTTGAACTTCTTATCTGTACTATTGCATTATGGAACAGACTGTTGATGGTGAATTATTAGAATGTGAAAAGACCAAAGAAACTGGATGCATTAAATGACAGGCGCCATCTGGTGAGTGCCATAAAAGCAACCCTCTTGCCGCCCACTACTCATGTTCGAGGCAATAGTTTCTTGTAAGGGGTTCGAGAATATTACACGAGGCGAGATCCTTCACACCCTTGTGATGACATTTACTATAATTTATTTTTATGTCTTTTGACCAATGGATTCTTTCTGCTACCTTTAAAGATGTGTATTATGTAGATATGTACTTTTCCACATAAAAATTTACCTATAAGTAGGAAGTAAAAACTAAACATGCTTGTGTCTACCTAATTTAGGTATATTATCGACTTTATATCGATCTATGCAAGGGGTTATGTTTTGAAAATCACAAATTGTTTGATTATTCATATGTGTAGAAATGTCAAAGACTTGAGCGTTTTTTTTAAACTATAAGTTCTTATAAGAAAGCGATTACAAGGTCCAACAATTGTATGTTTTTAATTATATACTTATGTCTGGATTCACAAAAACTGTACTAGTTGTAACAGTGATAGAAAATAATAATACAGTATTAAGTTTATTTCTATCACTATATAAGTTGAAGACTGCTTTTTGTTTCTTTCTATCTTTTAAATTCGCGCCTTTACGTTAATAAAAGACGATACAAATAAAAAAAAAAAACTATAATTGTATTCCAGATTAATCCATCCATTCGTTAATATGAAACATAAACAAACAATCAAAGTTTCCTCCCCCACGAAACAATTAAAAGGCCGTACTTAACATCGCGTGATAACTATCTGCGAGTCAATTAAGGAGCTCAGAATTCTACATAAAATTGCTGTCTTGTTTTCCGCTGAAGGTGTTATCATCATACTCGATCTGACTGCATGGTCAGAAATTACCCCATTTTATGGATATTTCACCCCCCGGGGGGACACTTGACCCCCCTATCTGGATACATCATCTACCCCTAAAGTGAACTAATGGACTGAGCTTAACAATAAAGCTACTGGAAATGTTACTGATTGTCATGCCACAGTTGCGAAATATTTTTTTTGTAATTTAATATGTTATAACATTATTTTTTATAGCATTATTAATAAATAGTATTAAAATCGATATCTAAAAGATGAAGATATTTGGGTAAGCAAATTGTTTCTGCGACGTAGGATTTGTATTTTTGAATGACTAATAGAATATTTTACTTTTACTAGAAATCTTATTTTTTAAAATAACGGTAATATGAATTTGTTTAAGAAAGAAACTAAGACTTATGTAAAAAAATATATTTTAATATACTTCCATTGACGTACAACAAAGGTCATTGATCTCAAAAGCACAAAGATTCTTTATTATGTAATAATTTTAATAATTATAATGTTAAATGAGCTAAAAAAAATTATCAAAACGCAATATATACGCAAAATATTTTGCCCTAAATATTTTGCGTATTTAATAAACGCAAAATATTTAGGGCAAATTTGTACGTGTACATTAATATCGTTATCGATATCTTTGAGGTGATCAACGAGGGCTATTTCCAGCAGTGGACGACTCTAGGCTGAAAGGAAGGAAGAAGGAAGTACAATCGTATCAATACTGAAATAATATAGAAATATCTTGTGCAACTACCTAATAAAATAGATGGTGTCGCTTCCAGTGAACTTTTGTACATCAATTTATATTTCTATCCACACTTTACAACAATGAGCTCTTGATGATTCGACAATTCCAATAATAACATAATGTAATGGTGAGAATGAATTTGTGTAATAAAATCTTTGTCTAAGATTTCTTATCTTAATACATAATGTATCCGACATATCAGGTTAAACATTTTTTCTTTTTTTGTTCAATTATTATTATAAATTATGTACATTTTATTATCATATATTCCATATATATAAGAGGTAATATGTGTATGTATGTTGCCAATAGATTCCGAAACGGCTCGACCGATTTCAATGAAATTTTCAAGAAATGTTCACATTAACGTAAGTGTTCCTGTGTTGCTAGCGATCGAATCAACTTAATAAGTGCCACCCGGGCGAAGCCGGGGCGGACCACTAGTATTTTATAAAATAAAAGATATTGAATATAAGTATGAAAATCTACGAAAATAATCAGAAACGCTAGAACTAGAGTTAATCTGATGGTAAGCGATGGATAAGATTGTTCATTTTAATAACTCAGGATTTTAGGAATATAAATTCCTACATCGCGTTCACGTTTTTATCCTTCATGTATAAAAAATAAATAGCTCAATAGCTTGCGACACTTTCTTTTTTTTTCAATTCGAATTTCCTTGCGGGCGATACAACCTGGAAAGCCGCGTACATATTACGACATAATACATTATAACTAGATTAGATAAACACAGATTATCTATTTATCCTTACTAAATAAAGCACCTACCTACCTACAATTTACCAAATATTCCCCTTCCCACCCTTTCCTCATCAGGATAGGATGGGAACGGGAAGAGGATTGGACGGGGAGGGGTTAACGGGGAAAAGGAAATATCCTTATTTCTGTTAATGCCCTCCTCTGTCCATTAAAGGTAGGCAACGCATCTGCAACACATTTGCTTGTTGCGGATGTCTATGGGTAGCGTTCACTTAACATCAGGTGATCCGCTCGCCACCTTATCTCATAAAAAAAAATAACCAAACTTTTATAGTTTTATAGCACAGCCAGAGTAGCTACTTTATTTGCTGAGCACATAACTCAAATCACAAGAACACGTTATCTACATATAATGTTAAGCGTCCAGTATTTCGTTATTTTATTGAGCCTACTCAATAAAATACAAAATAATGGGCAATGACATCATTTTATCTTCTTCCATCTTCTATCTATATAAAAAAAGTATATAAAAGTCGATGTGAGTTTTATGGACTCCAAAAGGTTGGACCGATTTCGATGAATTTTCCAGAAATCTTCAGATTGGCCTAGCTGGTGATCCTATAAAACCTTACAAGATCACAATCCTACAAACATAAACTATCACTTATAATAAATGCCTATTAAATGTCATTTTATTTTATTTACTTATTAAATTAATTTATTGCCTCTTTTGGATTTATTATAACGATGATAACGGATATTATAAAACGATAATTAGTAAATTAGAAATATCCTAGCGTTATCTTTTCTTCATCGCTTTTATTCTGCTATTATTAATCCTAAAAGTCTTATTGTAATACGGTTTTTATTATTCGTAAGGAACAAGAACGGTAAATAATTTTGTTGCAGAAATTTCTTATACGTAAAAATGGTCTGTTGACAATATTTTCACATGTCCAGGCGCAATAACGCTGGTATTGTATGAAATATGAAAACGACTCCGACTTGGAAGGTATTACAGGGCTCTTTATCATAGCAGTACGAGTACAACGGCGGTGCATAACTTAACGCGCTTCGTGACACTTCGGGTGTCACATTTGTCTGTAGTGTTGACAGATCGTACTACAAAAACATGAAAATAGTCGGCCTAAGCGATGATATTCTATAGTGAAAACACCTATGGCTTTTGTTAAAATAATATTTTTTAAAATATATAACGTTCTTTAAAAAAAATGACTAATGACTTTATTTTTATATACGCTAAAGAAACCCTATCACTTGACATTAAAGATGGACGACGCATGACATTTTTCCACCTCACTTCTGCCTAATTCCTAAATTCGAATTCGAGCAATATGACATCGTTCTTTAAGTGTGAGCATAACAGCGATAGACGATCGCTTTTGCATGAACGAGTAGGCCCAGCCGGAGAAGTGCCGCGGCCTCACATTAGACAGGCGAGAAGTAGATAATGCCCCTTTTCCTTTCCATCAACTCCTTTTCCTTTTCTCCATCCCTCCTCTACCCTAAAAAAGGTATAGTGATTAATATCACGAGGAACCGTTTCCTCGTTAGCCGCCTTTTTTCTAAGAAAAATCTCAATTTTCAGCTATAGACTTATGATTAGAACCTATTTTATTTTATTATAAAAGAAACGCCCAAAAAAAAGTGAACAGTGGGAGGAGCTAGAGCCACGCGAACCATGGACGGTGTTTTTTTTAAAAAAAAGCCACTGTGTAATCTGGACCTATAAAATGGCCGTGATAACTCGTCCGATAGTGAAGCAATTTCTGAACGACACGGTAATGACACCTATTAGGTGGAGCGCTCGACATCCTGTCGCATAATAGCCCCGCATCGCCACTGCCGGAGGTGGGGCTTAGACAACCTACTTTCAGCGCAGCTGAAAGCTTGTGACGTCATTCTATAATTTCTGCGTGACAAGAACGTTTGCGTCTTCAAGCGAAACCTTTTTGTTATTTTCTTTTGTGTTTTAAATATACAACAGTAATTGCTTTTGCAGCACGCGGACAAGTTTTAAATGTTTTAGAGCCTTTTATGTTCATTGTTTACCTTAAAGCGAAATCTGCAGTTTCACCCCACGTGTGATGGCTTGACACCAAGTCAAAGTCTGAATCATGAAAAATAAGAAAAATAGGTCGTGTGACTTAATATGAATGAAGATGCATTATGTTCGTGGTAAGAATTTTTTTCGTGTGCTCAATTTAATTCCCTCTCTCGGAGAGGAGGCCTGTGCCCCTGCAGTGGGGAACATTCTAGAAAAGGCTGATTTATTATTATATTATTATTAATATATTTTTTCAACTGAATGTCAACCTGGTTTTCGTTTAACGTCGAGTAATGTGTGTCGACTCGCGGGCGCTCGGGCGCGCACCCATCAAAACTCATAATCATCCACTTAATATTGCCGCGGATACAATTAATCTCGCACGAAAGAAAGCGCTCATTGGTAAGTCTAGACGTCCAATCTCAGGTGAGATCTGGTTTGAAATAACTCCATAATTAGAGCGTGGACAATAAAAGGTAGATCCGTGTGTTGTCGTGTGAGGCGTCGCGTGTCGGTCGCGCGCTCGTGTCGCTGTCGCCCTCCTCGACGACAATAAAATTATAAGTCGACCGCAGTGACAATCCAGTGATTTACGCCGGCACACACGCGAATATTCTAATATGGAAAGACCTTAAGCTTTTTACAGCGCTATAAAAACACGGGAGGCGGACAGGTTAATGAAGAAAATATGTTGGAGGCTAAGATAGCGGCCGCGGCTGCGACACGCTCGCACAACCGCATTACTTCTTTAAGCATTCTTCTACGTTTAGAGGCTTGTATTGATTGTTTAATTTTTTTCTTAACTATTACAGTTACGATAAGTGTTGTTTTAATTTAAAATGTTTAAAAAAGAGGTTAAGAGTTATCATAATCGCGACTGCTAAAAATAGCCTTTTACTTTGTTTGTCCAATGGACTCCCGCAATCTTCGATCTTCGGGTCATCTTGTCAACCTTTTGGCTCCAACTGCCATCCGTTCTTCGAGCAATGTACACTGCCCATTGATAAACCTTAGCAGTTCTACAGGCAATGTCAATTACCTTGGTTCTGCTGCAGATCACATAATTACTTATTCTATAGCGCAGAGAGACTCCGCGTAATTTCTTTTGCACTTTCGAGTAAATTTCAACCCTTTAGTTTAGTACGTTTCCCCTCTCCCTCAGGCTGACAAAGGCCTCCTTTCCGAGAGAGGAGAGACGGAGAGGCCGTAGTCCACCATGCTGTTCTACTGCTTGTTGGTGGATGTCACATGTGTTCGAATTTGGTGGATCTAAGACATGTCGTTTTCCTCACGATGTTTTCCTTCACCGTTTTTGGAGCAATGGGGATGAAATAACTTACACAAAGTAAAGCGCCTGCTTGAGTTCGAACCCGCAAACTACAGTACGTCAGTCGGGGCCTACATCACTGCTCCAAATTTATATTATATTTATAAATAGTCTCAAATCATCAAAGAATATATAATAATATAGTAAGTATCATTAAGCATAAAAGATTTTTAAGGGTTCTTTAGCTCAAGGATGTTTTAAATAACTGAAAGTTCTTATACTCACTAAAAAGCGATCATTTCCAGTAGCAAGCGCTACGTGGAAATCCTACAAATACCATCACGAAAACAAAAACGGCACGAGTGAGTGAAACACAGATAAAGACAAATTTAACATTTATGAATACAGACTAAAGCTTATTGCATTTTGTGGAAATACACGAATGTCAGACGAAGAAACAATCAAATGATGTCACGTCACCACATATTGTATATGTATTTTTTTATCTCATTTTAAAATCAAATTTTAAGTAAACTAAAACGTACAAAAAAAGAAATAAACACATCCCTATTCCTAACCCCTATCTGTTGTTGGTTATTAACAGCAATTTACCCTTCTAAATGCAAATACTATTGCCCTGGTTCGGGTTAATTTTGGCATCGCGAGCCTCGTCGGCCTCTAATTGAAACTTAATTATATCAGCCTCGTTATATCACCCTAGTGATTTAGTATAACATAAACTAAACCAACACTATAAAGTTAATCATTTTTGCTGTTGTAATCTACATTCCCATTATTCATTTATTTATTTTAGATAACAACACAATAATCGCTAGGAGAGCGAAGTCTAATACACTTCAATCGAATACATTACATTAATATTATATATCTACTAAAATGATTAATATTGAGATAAGACAAAAACTAAGATTAAATATGGAGTCAATATTAATGTGTAAAAATACCTATTTTAAATTGCGCTAGATACGCAATACCTAGGATTTTTGATAAAAGTCACTAAGTCGTCGGAAAACATGTCACCAATTAACTTCGCGTCACAAAAAAGCTACGAAACTAGTTCTAAGATTAAGGAAATCAACTTCATTGAAAATGATTTAACATTTGTTATAATGGCTCATGGGTAAATCATTAGAATTACTTATTACAATTGACACAACAAACAAATAGCACTTCACTACACCTACCTTGTTTCATTGCAAGATAATGATTGTCGTAAACAAACAAACGTCATTTACCATACGTGGCGGTCTCGGCCACTTTTTATATTTTAATCGGAAATGTTGTAATTTTGGGAAAGCGTGATATAAAGTGCACATTGTGTAACATGGATACCTAATATTATAAGGTAGTGTGGGAAAAACTGGTTTTTCGAAAATACTCTGAAATTCACGAATTTTAACGTAAAAACCTTTGTTTACAAAAATCACATCTTGCTGTGACACAAGGTGTACTAATAAACCTCTCGCACGATGGACCAGCGATCTAGTCCAGGGTGCTTGAGTGTACCCTACGCTCAACAGTGGTGATATATAATATTATTTATTATTATTTAATTTTTAATATATCGTATACCCATTGTATAACTAAGCATCATAACCCAGATCTTTAAACATTAATTGAAACGCTGCCCCGGTATATAGCACGAGCAATAAAAATAAACGGCTAGACTGTCATACATGCCATAATCTTATTTATTGTTGAACGCCCATGCGCCATGATTTTTTGTAAGATATGGACGGTAGGAATGGCCGCGCCGCCACGCATCGGAGATCGACCGCGTATAAATCATAAGTCACGAACCAGATTACGGCTAATTGACGTGACTATGCCTTACGCAGCCTTAATAAGCCCTTTTAACTATATAACTGCTATTATCAAAAATACTTAACCTACTTCAGTAGCTTCTGTTAATGTTCGACAACCACTTCAAAACTGTAGGCCTCTAATTCCAATTGCACATATTTCGTTTTTAACTACTTTTAAGTATAATTATCATATTTTATTGAGCACTTAGATATAAACAACCTGAAAGTTTCTTATATAAAAAATAATGAAACAAGTAGCAATAGTGTTCTGCTCATAAGGATAAGGGGCAATCGAGCAGCAGGCCGACAACATGTTCAATGCCTTGACCCAAATAGAAAGGAAGCTGTCTCTTAGGGGACTTTCAGCTAGTGCGTCGCCAAAAATCATATTATTTTCCTCTGTGCAGAAAGTGGACTTCTGGATTTCTACGTGTTTGGCAGAGACAAATAATCCTACTTGTTTACATTTAACATAACGCGTGCGTAATTTTAAAACTAATTTATAGGAGATCGATGCACTTGAGCGCAACACCGCGTATAGGTTCCTCACTATGTCCTATGAA
>JWHW01027149.1:156565-171112 GCA_000931545.1 Papilio glaucus
TTTATTTTTGATCTATTGTCGCGCATTCCTATCTGTTTTGAGGTTTCACTTCTTTCGGCAGTCCTTATGACTGCTTGTGTTTTTTTATTTATTATTGAACTATTGTCGCGCTTTTCTTCCCGTTTTGAGTTTCACTTCTGTCGGCAGTACTTATGACTGCCTGTGTTTTTTTTTGTGACTGACTTGTCACTGTTTGCCTAGAAGAGGCATCTGCAGCGACGCCGTAGCTATACAGAGGCGTAAAATGGCAGCCTAAACCTCTGATAGAGTAATTTAGCTCGAGTGCTCCCTCGGGAGGAAGCCCCGACTCGAGCCGTTACTTTAATATTATAACCGGATTGGGAGCTCTTAAAATTTTTCTGTATCCCTGACAACGTACAAACTAAAATTTCACGATGATCGGTTGAGGAGTTAAAGCGTAACAAACAAACTCACATACGCATTTATTTAAGTTAGTTTAATGAAATAATTGTTTGTAAAGTACATCGAATAGCATTCAACTCTTAGTAAACACATGTGCATAACAGTGCAGGAGTGCGAGAAAATATTGTAAGTAATCTTCTTATCGGAAACAACATTTGAAGCGTGAAACATTCGCCGTGACTCAGAGATAAGGCTATGTCGCTGAGATCACCCGCCTCTTACGCAGCCTTACAGAATGTTACAGTTCTTATCTTTGTTTTCCTATTCGTTATATGACAATAAGAAATAAAAGAGTCAGTATCAATCATTGAATGTAAATCAATAATTATTATATTGAATCAGCATTTGGTCGGACTCTGTTGGACATAGGATTTGCTAGGTGTGTTCACACGATATTATTATTTGGGTTATTGACCACAATAGGTGGTGTAAAATCGTTGAAATTTCTTCTCGTGTTTTCCTGGAATTCTTCTTTATGTGACCAACACAGTAGTGATTGCTATGATAAGTCCATAGATCCAATTCAAACATACGAAATGGAAACGTATAAGCTGAGTAATACCAGAATAATTTCTCCGTAATAAAATAAATTATATCATCGCAGGCAGTTCATTAAGTTAATGAAAGTATTCCATGATCCGCATACCTAGGTTTATTACTGCTGTAATCTTTATATAGTTTTGTCACGTGACCCTTTAAGGCGTAGCTTGGAAACATATCGCCTCACATGCCTTAACAACCAGGCTCTATGAATCTGTACTTATATCTTTAACATTTGCAGTGATATAAAGATATTTGCTACGTGTACCGTGATTTACGTAACATATACATTACTAAGAAATGATGAATGCTTGGCTATTAGTGTTAATTAATAAGGTAACTTCTTCCTTCTTCTTAATTAAAGTATCATGAAACATTTTAATTTAACGAGACAGTTGGCAACTCTACATAAATTCTCAAGTCTTGTACGTTTTGTGTTGCACATAAATTCATCAAATTTTTGAAGGGTACACTTTAATCTCGGATACTATTTGAGTCTTCTAGATTTTGATTTTAAAACACCACGCCACATATATTATTAATAGATATACTATATAAGTAGTTTAGACATTTGATTAAAGGTATTATCGATCAAAAAAAAAATTATGAAAACGAGCAAGATGTCAGGTGACCGCGGTGACCCAACGACATCCACAACAAGCAAAAGAGTTGCAGATGCGTTGCCTACCTTTAAATCCTCTTTTCTTTTCCATCCTATCCTTATAAGAAAAGGATGGGAAAGGGAGGAGTACTGAAATTGGGCCTCCGGCACCTCACTCTTCAGACGAAACGCAGAATACTTCTTCTGCACGCCTGTCTTCTGTGAGGTCGTGGTATTTCACTGGTCGATCCAGCCCATTCGTGCAACAGCTGTTGTTGTTGCGGGCTCTACCACTGTAAAAAATCGATATATTCATGTTTTTTTTATATGACAAGGGAACAAATAAGTAACGGATTCCCTAAAGTTGTATGCGTAGATGTACAAACGTAGACTAAGCGCTATAGGTGTGTCAGGACTTCAGGACCACGGACCGTCCCAAATGGTAATCCGTAATCTGCGCCTTAACCTCTGGATTAAGAACGTGAGTGCAAATTATTATCATATCGATATTCTTCTCTTCGCGTCCAAAGAAATGTCTATAAGACAGTCCTAAGTAGAATTATGTCTACTTTAAAGCAGAAGTTTAGGTTTGTTCTTCTTTTGACAAATGAGATGTCTGTCAGGATCCCACTGCAGGATCTGTGTCCGCCTTTAAATTATACTATGCTAATTTAAATATGTTGTGCTCTTCCATAATATGTTTCAATGTGACGGGCGCATTCGAGGGTCAGGATGTTGCAAATAACAATATATAAGGGACATCGGACCTAATTTCGCCTGCATTTTTTGCTCATTTCATTTGTCATTTTGTAGAATCGATGATACCTATCGTATTGAAAAAAATATTTTTTTAAATATTTCTTTGTAAATAATTTAAAGTGATAATATTTTTTTTCCGTCTCTTTATTGATGAAACGCAACAGACTGATTTCAAAGATATCTAGAATGAGTAGAAACGAGATATTTAAAACTTTTTATTTAACTAGAAACATTCAGACAATTGGTGTGCAATACGCAATTAGAAGCATTACCAAGTATTACTAAACACTGGTCTTAGAATGCGTTTGAAAACAGTTTGTTTGTTGTTTGCGCGAACGTTGCGCTAATCGCAGTAGCGTGTTATCACCCTGTACGGAGTAATTGAAAGGCGCAGGTACAGAAGCCCCGAGAAGGCGACCTCATTTCCTTGACTCCCGCTTTAATTATAACTCGCCTTCGTCGACATTCCCCACCCGACAACTTTGTGGGGGGAGGGCCATAGTTGTCTCGTTTCGTAATTAATGTCCACGCTGCATATAATTTTAATGAAAATAATGTACTAAAAATAACCTTAAACATTAGCCTTCTTGGAAACCAATTCAGACTCTTCAAATATCAAACATTACAATAAAATCAAAACACGTTTAAGATCCATTGTCTATATTTCTTTATATTAAGGTCACCTGATACTTTTGTTTGAAATGTTTTAATTTATTTATTAATTTCTCCTGGCGACTCTGATTGCATTTTACCTTTCTAAATCTCAGGTCACTTTTCAGTTTAAAATAATTTTAGAAAACACGTATGTAACTCTCGCACTTGAAAATTTTTATAGGTATATTACAATACTGGAAATTAAGTTTTTCCTTTTAAGTTCCGTGTTTCCTTTACAAACTATTGTCTATTACGGCATCAGTGTCTGAACTTTTAATTCGTATTTTTTTCTGATTCGTGCCCTCAAAGTTGCAAAATCAAACAACAAACTAGGAAACTTCTTATCGAAAACTCGATATCGTTGTTTCGCAACGTCTGTCAAAACGTTAACAATTGAAAGTTAACTCGACTTTAGTCCTAACTTCGTGTGTTTTACACGCAATTGATTTAGCAAAGCGCCGCCTGCTAACGCCTATTGGCCATTCAAACTCAATCTCAATCGTGCCGGAAAACAATTTGCCGGCAACACCTATACTGCAAGTTTTATCGGCGACGTTTTATCATGGCATTAGTGCCCCGGCTTAATATAAACATCTGCCGATAGAGCTTTCCGTCGCGCCTGCAGCCTAACAAAGGGGGATTTGAATTTTCAAAGTGAACGTACTCGAGCCCCGGTAATTTCTCTCCGATGCATAAAATAAAGCCGGTAAGAGGTCGGTACGAGACGTCGTTTCTTAATTTACGAGGGCGTTGTGCGGCGAGCGGACGGGTTACATCCGCACGCCGTCCGCAGGTAAGTCGCCACTCGCGACGGTCGCTCGGCACGCACACGCACACTGCGCGCGCGCACACACGCCCGCCGACTGTCCGCCGCTCGAACAATCGATCGTAAATCAGCTTCGATAAAATTATAGGAGGTAACACAATGGATATCGGCGTGCCACATCTGCAACCCACAGCCCACCCTCCCCGCTCCGCACAGAGTCCACTTTCAAACGACACCTGCCGACGCCGCCACGTAACTCTGCGTCTCTGAGATAAAGTCTACATTCGCACGTGTACAGACAAGAAGTGTATATTTTGAGAAAGCACCAACATGCCGATATCATTCTTACGACGACAGTGTTAAGATTAATTTCGCTTGACACGGTGAGCGCTCTCGTAATTGCGAAATTCACGCTTCGCAGTGCGGTACAAAAATAAGATTATGGATTCTGCTGAGTTCCAGCGTTATTGTGATTCGAGGATCCGTCCGTAGGTATGTCTGCAGCTTTACGACTACTATTCCTGGAGGAATAAAACCCCAGCTTATTGAATATTGTTCAGGTTATTTATGGAAGAGCTCCATTGTCCGGAATGCAACTTGAGAGTCTTCAAGTTGGAACTGACTGCGGAATAACTTTCTTCGATCCGTATTAAATGAAAATCGAAAAGCATGCGTGGTTTTATTTTCTGTGTAACATATTGCTAATTGATTTTCAGGTTTAGAACCGGATTTAAAAAAAATCATACATTTAAAGAACAGTTGGAATATGAAAACTTTCGTCAGATTTCAAATTCATTATTTTATCAAGTCATTTACTGTACTTTATGGAACTAAAGCAATAAGCAGCCATAGACATATAAAATTAAGCTTACTTTGTATGACAACAAGGGTCAAGACACATACATATAGATTATATGTATGTGTCTTGACCCATGACCCCAGTTTCATATCAACATCAAACATTTTAATGGCCCAGTCATTGCGAAGTCCAAATCAAATTTATATTATTTAACTAGCTGTTCCCGCGACTTCGTCCGTGTTGAATCCAATATAAATGTGTTTTCATCGCGCAAAATCAATAAAAACCTTATTTTTATTTAGTTGTTACAACCATGTGCAATATCATCTACGGCGAAACATGATTCCGTGGGTTATTTACTTGATTCTGTTGAACCTTGGTTCTTTTGTAAACATTAAATTAGTCTTAGTTTTTTCTTATAACGTCAGGTATTTATCGGTAAAAGTTCTATCAAAGTCCAGAGAGAGATTATCCAGAATAGACAGACAAACAACAATCTTAATAATTGATTTTTGTTCCTATTTTTTTCTTCTCACAAGTCGATCTATAATCCGTAATTTCAACCGTCACTCCCTTCTTAATCATGTGACCTTTCACACAATCCGTCCATCTCTTCTTGGGCCTCAAATTTAAACTCTTACTTCTTTAAATTAATACTTCTTAGCCAGAACGAACGAAATACGTTAGTAGAATCCAGTAAAGAGCGTCTACTTTAAGTCGGAGATTTTTTAAATTATTCTTCATTATATTTTTTTTTGTTGTACGTAAATCTACATCGTGAGTTGCTCCAAAAATTTTAATTTTATTTTGAATTAAATGTCATTACGCAAGGTATTGATCTATCGATATTTATAAAAAAAATCAAATATATCCCACGGCAACCATACATTTTTCCGGAATAGAAAGTAGCTTATGTGCTATTCCAGACTATAATAATAATAATAAATAATAATTTATTATTATTATTTCATCCAGATCCGTTCAGCCATTTCGGCGTGAAAGAGTAACAAACATCCATCCAAACTTTCGCATTTATAATATTAGTAAGATTGCCAGGGTTCTTAGTGCAAAGTGATGTCGACTCTACGGTGACGAACCTATTCTTACCCCGATTGTACAAATTAATTTAGTTTTGATATAAATACTACGGACGACAATTAACGTCTTTTAAACGCACCCTATGAAATTAGTTAGTCTGGACTATTCGAATCATTTCAGCAGTTCGGTCATAAGCATTACAGCCGTTTCTTAAAGCATAGCTTATACTCAATCGTTAGCCTGAGTGCAATATACAAGCCTTTGTAATATCACTTCCTTTGTTTGAAAATTTCAATATCATATTTTATTTGTAACATCCAACTAGAATGGTAACAAAAAGCGAACGTAAGTTTAGTCACGTCAAGATAAAAAAATAGCAGGTGACAGGCATTTTTCGAATAAAAGGTAAAATAAAATTTCAGAATTTGCTTACACGCCAGATGAGATTACGCTGGTAAAGTATGGCATTTTCACAGCTGGCATACTGTGTTGTTCAACAAAACGAGTTTCAATGATGAAGTTTTTAAAAGAATGACATTGTGTGGCTGTAAACATTGCGTTGGTAGTAAGAATACACGCCAAAGCCAACGTTAGTGATTTAGATTCGTAGAATCTACTTCGCTTCGTTTAATTATGTTGTGTAAATGAGCAATATTTTGGAGGACGAAATGCTAAGCGATTACTTCCATCTATTCAAAAAAGTTGCGCAGCTAATCTACCAGGCACACGTCCGGTCGTGCAACGGATGTCGCCATTAAGATGCTCTGCCATTATTCTAGGGGTAATACCCAACTCTAACGATGAAATACGGATCTAATAATTAACTTGCGTCTTGAAATGGGTAACTATAGCCATAAGTGGGCTTAAGGCCTGGTGGAACTTTAGCTAGATGGTTATGTATAATCTATAAATATATATCTAGCTAAGATTATTAACTGTAACGGACGTATAAAATATAAAATCTATGGAAAAATATTTAAAAAAAATTACAGTCTAGTTCGATTTTTCGTAATAAAAACAAATTTAAAGTAACTAACATTTTAAATATATTTAAAGCTCTCTATGCATTATAAAGTAGATATTCATTATCAAAAGTTATGATTATAAAATGAAAAAACTGTGTATTTGAATGGTCATTAACTACAAAAATATTTTATAGTAGATATCCCATTGACAGATAAGGCATTAACGAATATACTAATAATGATTTAAGTTCGTTTAAATTTATCATCTCATTAAATATGCAAATTCAATTTATAGAAAAGTTTCATTAAATACTTAAGCTCTTAACCACTTTTAATTGGAGTAAACAGTGATGGATAAAAACACCATCGAACTGTGGTGATCTTATGAATAACTATAAATATAATAGGAACGCGAAAACAAATAGGAAATGCAACAGAAAAATTTCACGCCAGTCACCTAATCGGGTAGGCAGAGATTTTAAATATTCTCAAATATTGATCGAATAGCAGCTTGACTACGTTTATTTAATTCACTGTGGTAATTAAAAATCAACCTGGTTATTTTTATCTTTGGTCTTTCTTGTTTTAACATCACAAAGAACAAGAATAGTAGAACTAATTAATTATAGGTCAATACTTGAAATATAGTTTCACTATAAATATAATTTTGTGGCCTTATACCTACTATGACGTGATATTCGTTGTTTCAGCCTATATTTGTCCATTGCTGTACATAGGACTCCCCCACTGATCGCCACAAGGGGTCCCCTGTCCTAATCGAGTGGACTCCGGCAACCTTGACCAGATCATCGATCAAACCTTGTCGACCTGTACGCGGCTGCCATACCTTTCAGCCCCATCGGCCATCCATTCTGTGAGCAATGTGTCTGGCCCATTGCTACTTAAGGTTTGCTACTTAAGTACAATTCTTCGGGTAATGTGGTTACCTACCACCACATCATTTCTGATGCAACTTCGCAGAGGCTCCAAGCATTGCCCTCTCCAATACCCTATGAGTGAACTTAAACCGTCTAATGATGCTCGCAGTGAGAGGCCACGTCTCAGTAGATACCGAGAGACAGCGCTGGGAACACACATAGGTCATAGATTTTCATCCTGAGACATTGTGGTGGACATTGGGACAAGAGGACATGGTACTAAACTTTCATCTTTTAACTTAATTTATAGACAAACCTTTGTATTTAAAAGGTAATTAATATCAGGCGACATAAACTATTAGATTAAAAAATAATCGAATGCGAAATTGGAAGTGCATAGAGATTTATAGGCGAGATGACGACGTCATAGCTCGCTATAAACCGAATCGTAAAAACCGATGATTGCCGCGGCCGAGCGTTGTGCAACCGATGTTTGGAAAATAACTGTCTAGCTGATAACGCGCCTTCGACATGCTACCATTTCACATTTATTTGTTCGGTATTTAAATCTACTTGAACAAAGGCATAGCTGAGATTCAGTTAACCAAAACTACTATACCTACATTAAAACAGTAATCTGTGAAGTAGTTTAATGTAAGAGACACATTACAGTAGTACAATTACGATCGTTATGATAATAAATATTTAGCTATTTCTATTTAAATTATCTAGAAAACTTGTATTCCATTTCCCGGGAAAATCAGATGCAACGACACGCCACAATTATGTATAAATAAAGTAAATAAATACAGAAAAGCTTTCGTGCTCATCCAATGACAAGTGACAACGGAGGGATCGTCCCTCTCTGTTATATATAGCGTAAACTCGACCATACTGCTCGACGATAAGCAACATTAACGCGTAGCAACGCTCGGAGGATGTCCCACGCTATCTTGTCAGGCGGGAAAGCGTCGTCCAATCACGACTCGCGAACAGCGCATCACGGTGCATCAACATGCCTGTATCATTTTATACCTACTCCCCGAAAGCCCATGGCCTCAAATATACAAAGCTCATCATGACATATAAAATGTAATCTTTTTAATAACTTTAATCATTTAATTCAGTACAATAACAATCTCCCCCCATCGTAAGCAGAATGAATTAATATGCCTAGATATTTAAAAATATAAAAGTCTATAATCTACTTCGATGGTATATTAAAACTCACCTTGAGCGTGAAGCCGCCTCGCCACCGCCTTAGACCGCATCGCGTCCACGGCTGCCAAATAAAAAGATAAACTAATCGATGGCACCTTGTGATAGAGACTCAAAAAGTTAAATATTTAAAAACCGAAGGCGAATGTTTTGCAGCGCGCGCGAAGAGTTCGGGCGGCAGTGCGCGGCGGGAGGGCGCCGTGGCTGTACGGGTCCCGCGGGACGAGCGGGACGCGCGGGAGACGCGAGGTGCGCGGCGTGTCAAGCGAGCGGCCGGCGGGACACTGCGCTCACGTGGTCCACACCGCGACCGCGGCCGCAAGGAAAGCGATTTTCAGGCGGGAAAGACGATAGTGGCCGGCCGCGCTGTCTCCGCCCGGCTCGCGACTGTCAGCGGCGGCGACTCGCTACAGCCTTCGCCACCGTCGCCGCCTTCGCCGCCCGCCCGCGTCTCGTCGTCGTCACACTACTACTTGTAGTTGCTACGTACGCGTATGTGTCTTACTTCTATCTCTGAGACAGTTCGCAAAAATATTTATACGGAAACAACTTCGAAATATTCAACAATATTGTTTTCGGGCAGTCGTGGGCGGGTTGCGCTACACTATTGTTGCCATTTCATCAAAATCGTTGTTTAGGATAATTTAAATTTTAATATTAGTTTTCGTTTGTTTGTGAAGAGAATAATGTTATTACGAGGCAAAAAAAATTATAATTGAGTATTATATTTATAAAAGTTTGAAAAGGGTAACAAAATACGAGAGACTACGGGCTCATCTAATTATACACCAAAAAATGAGTTTGGTGGGATCACAAACCTTTATCACATAATGCGTCAACATGAGCAAAACAATTGTGAACTATATTCGTATGAAAATCTCCACGCTCGACAAGCTGTTGTGTAGTATAGAAAATAAGATACGTCATGAATATCCTAAAATGCGAGAGTATTCCTAATTATTAATAATCTACTGATCCTAATATTTATTCCAAACGTACAAAAACTACCTGATCCACCTCACCTACCTCGCCCCCGCCACCGCACCGCAGCAACATCGCGCGTCGTATCTAGCGTAGCCAAGATTTTTTGGCTACACTAGACTACGCTTCGGTGCATAGGCCCGACGACTTTTCTTAGCGTGTAGAACGGCCCTTATAGATTGAATGAAAATCAAAATAACATTCAGTTGTCACGCATGGCCATCAGTTAAAGGATGCTCACCACAATTAAGATGACATATCCACCGCTTCCTATTTTAATTTTACAACATAAATTACAAAAACAACCAAGAAATCACCCAAACATTTGAAAAAAGAATCCTTACAATAACTAAAATGAACGCAGACCCTCCTGGCACGGGTTGAGCTGCATCAAAATTAGCGTAACGCGTAACGCTAAGGCTTCTTAGTTTAGTTTTACTCCTTAGTTACGAGGAAATTCGGAAAACTTTTCTACTAAATTTCCTGTTACGAATCGATTCATTACTTACAAGAAGGGTTAACGAATATTATCAAATTGCTCATACTGTTTCGATAAATCTTGTTTTTCATGAATGCTTAGTTAACTAGCTATATATAGCTCATGGTAAATAGATACTACATGTCATTTGAGGACATGAACCCATTCAGTACATTTACAACACACAAGCTACTACCGAAGCCACGTGAAGAGTCACGCAGCAAGTCAACCGTTACGTTTGTCCGACTGGAGCAGGAAAATAACATGGCCTTTTTAAATAAATAAATGCTTTATTGTAAACTTTTACAATCAATTTCAATAGAGCCTTGACTCCCAAACTAGGTTGCCCTGTATTTCAGAAGCCAATCCCTTCCCCTGTTTAGTTTACATTTTAGTGCCAATAAATATAATTAATTAACTAATGAAACATTTAAATTTAGAATAAAATAACAGAAAAAAGACTAAGAAATTATATAACAATCCTAAATAATGACAACAGGAATGTACTTGCGTGTATGTTTGCATGATAGATAGATAGAAATAAGTAGATATGTTGCGTGAGTTTGAATTGTATCATAATTAAATGACCACTCCTCTATCATTAAAAGATTTTCATATTCATCATAGTCTAGATCTTCTAACCATATCTTGGTAGCTTGTTTCATTTGGAGGCAGTTTAGTTTATGGACATTATATTTTTGATTATTATGTTGTATAATCTAGGTGCCTGAAATTAATAACTTTTTCTTGCCATGAAAGTTCTCACTAATGGCAATGTACATATGGTTCTTCTTTTGTTTACATCTTTAACTGAAATATTACCGTTTCAACGGAAGGTAGGTCTTTATGCTCTCAAATATGTAGGTATTTCCGGCACTCAGAATTTTGGACTTCGTGTAGATCTTAGTGTTGAGATGCTTGTATGGTAATTTAAACATTACTTTAAGTATAGCGCGCTGAGCACGTTCAACTTCAAGGAGGCAAGTTTTTGAGGCTCCTACCCAAGAACAGATACAATAGTCAATGACACAATGACAAAGAGCTTTGTATGCTTTTATCAGGAGCTCCAAGGTAGCTACCTCCCTTAACTTTTTAAAGATATATATAAACGTTCTTTCTGACTCGCCCAGTTATTTGTTTATGTGATTACATAAATTTTATTTGTTGTCTATATAATATGACGGAGCAATTACAATAGATTGTGCTGTTAGAGTTTCTATTACATGGAGCATGTGGCTCGAGCATAGTAATGGTTAAATCTTTAGGAGGTCTTGAGTGAGCTGTTTTATGGAAGGCTTGATATTTTGTTTTGAGGCATTTATAATAAGTAATCTATTTTCTAACCATTTCGTAACATGTATGTAACCATATTCTGCATAGTTTTTAACCAAATCCCAGGTTTTTCCATGAAATAGGATCACCGTATCGTCTGCAAACATTAGTAGATCAGATCATAGATTTTCATGTTGTATTTGACATAACTCGTTTATGTATATTAAAAATAGGGTTGGTCCCATCGTACTTCTTTGAGGAATTCCGTAAAAGCTTGAAGCAGTCTCACTTATTTTGGATCCAACACGTACTCTTTGTATTCTATCTGTCATATAATCTTTAAACCATGACAGAGGTGTACCTCTGATCCCATAGTTCTGATGTCGTGTAAACAGCACACAGACACAGTATCAAAAGCTTTTTGAAGATCCAAGATAACACCTATGCACTTTTTCCTTTCATCTCAATAATCTGCTATTTTATTTGTTAGCAATAGTACTGCATTACCGCCAAAATAGTGAACCATCTATTAATTATAGGGTGAACTAAATTTGTGGAACCAGCTAGTTCTACCATAAAAAAGATATCTGAATCTGTGGGTATTCAGTTTGGCGCGTTGACACGAATGTGTAATCACAACTCATTCTTTTTTAATATATAATAAAATGCAAATTACAGTGAATCTTAAACATTTACTATCTTACAAATAAACGTGGTATAAAGATAAACTTAGGAATGAACTAAGAATAATCAAAATTTGTACTAATAAACCAAGAATACGTTATACCTTGTATAACGTTGACATTTTTGTTCATATAACCGTTATTCCGAAGTTATAACGACGTACACCCTTGTTTAAGTCCATTTAAAACACCACGGTTTGTGTTTGTGTTCGAGCATTTAAATTAACTTATTATGGAATTAATGGCAATAAAATAAGTAGAAAACTAAATGACTTAATAAATATTATTCAGACTCCAAGAAAAGTGAAAAAATTTAAAAGAAGGGAAAACCTTTTTGATTTATATGGCGATAAACAGTTTCGATTAAAATATCGGTTTTCTAAAAGTAGTGTAATGTTTCTAGACCAAGAAGGTCTCTTACTATGGACAAGCGTGGAGGTGGATTTACTTCCGTTTTATAAATAAATTGTAATTTAACCCAATTCGTTACTGAAAAAGTAATAAGTTATATTTTCGGGTACCTATTATTTTTGTGCGATTTGTCGCCTATATAGTGATACCTCTTTTTTGAATTCAGTTTTGTAACATTCCACTGATTCAACAGTTACTTCTTATCCCTAGCTCTTTTGTTAGCCCTATTAAATCTGTAAATAACAATTGTTCACTGTAACCTAATTTTTTCACGTTATCAACAATAACTAAAATACTTGTTTATAATGTTTACTCACTGCTCTGTAATCTGGATTCAAGCATTGACCATATTTTCTATTATATCCATAAATGGTCGAATTATATCCCTTTAACTATACAGTTCACCTGATATTAAGTGATGTTTGGGCATGTTGAAAGGAAGAATAAAGGGAGAGTAACGAAACAAATTTATGTTGCAAAAGTGAGAGGCAGAGTTGGTAAGGGACGTCCTAGAAGAACTCATATCGATCAGATTAGTAACATACTAAAGAAGGGCGATATAAGGAGTACCCGTAACCGACGCGCTTGTATGCGTAGATGTATAGATGTAGAAGAAGCGAGAGAGGTGTGCTACGATCGCGCCAATTGGAAATCCATAATCTCTGCCTACCCCTCTGGGTTACGGGCGTGACGTATATTTATTTTTTATTTACTTACTACAATCAAACAGGAACTTTTAAATAATGCAACGTTAAATGAAAATAATGCACATGGCTAATACACACGCGATAAAAATATTATTTACAGTACTTACCTTTTCTTCTCTCTCCCAGTTATTAGAGCGCTCTCTTTTATTCATTTTTTAATATGTTTTATTTAGCTAAAGTTATAAAACCAAACAGGACTCAAATACCGAAATAAAACCGAATTTAAACACAACGAAAACTTTTTATAATCGCGACACATTGACGGATACCATAGACTACAATTATTTTTTTAGATAATTTTCTGTGGTTTGCTCTTTGGTTGCGCTGTTGCCAACTCGTGCGTTTTGACGTAACGGAAGAGTAGATAAAACCAAAGACTACTATTATATATACTGGATATTATATACTGGATAGTGGATACCATAGTTATTTCGGATTTATTTGTGGTGGAACTATTCTTAGGTTATTCTTAATTTATTCCTGGCTTAATTAAACTTAGTATAAGGGTGGAATAAATATGTTCTAACTCATTTTTATTTGGAAGACTGTTACAGTTTACGTCAAAGATAACAACGAATCCGCGACTAATTTTCAAAACTCTTTTAAAATGTTTATTCGTTTTATAAATATAATAGGCATGACGTATAAACAAACATATACTTCATCATGCAAGTTCAATAGCTTGAAAATATCGGTTTATCCAAATCCGTTAACCGCCAAGTGTTCGATAAATCGACAAGAAAACTAAGGTTTTATTTTCAAATGCGATATCTACACTAAAATAAAGGTAAGGTTTGTGAGTTTGTAGGGGGTAATCTCTGAATCTTCTGAACCGATAACTACCTCGTACTCGTAACTATCTCGTATAAAAATTTCGTGTTCCGATGTTATCTGGGATAAATTACGAAACTACTTAACTGATCATAATTAAATTTGTTCTCTAGGTGTAACTCAACTTGGTAATTAGTAGGTAAAATTGGTTAACTTTTTTAACTACGTGTCAAATTTTGATGTGAAACATCTTTTGGCGCGGCTTGACAGTATGCCGTGATGTCAAACGGCGTGACGCTCTAATGGCGTAAGCGTTAAAATTAATATATTCTGTAATAAGTACTTATTATAATTTTAATAAAAAATAAGTTTTGAAAGAATTGCTTTATGTTCACATCAACATAAAATGATGAAATTATTTATTATTAACAAACTTATTTTTACATATTATGTGAATCCTTTGGTTGGAATCGAATTCCAGTCCTCACATCTCATATTTCAAGTCTAAACCCTTATACTGCTTGCGCCTATGGCAATCATCCCACTTCTCAAAACATATATAGCTTACTACAGGCAAATTGTATTACGAAGCTCGTTTACTCG
>JWHW01027149.1:180749-208730 GCA_000931545.1 Papilio glaucus
ATCCCACACTTGATTTAACTTAATTGTATTCTAGTAATCTATTTTAAATTTCCAATGTCGACAGTATAAAAATTGCTGATTGCAATTTTAGGTGATGACACATTTGGTTGTGAAGAAAGACATTTTTAAGGAGATTGCTCTAAGCAAAATAATTATTTTAAAGTTTAATGAAGTCTGCGAATGAATGCTTATCTACCATAAGCATTCATTCGCAGACTTCATTAAACTTTTTTGCTTAAACTTATTATGCTTAAAAGCTTTTTATGGAGAGATACATAAAATTTAGACAAAATAAAGTATAAACAACATTCCTTTTAGTATTTGTTTCATATTTGATATGAACGGTGGTGGCCCAGTAGTTTAGGCTCAAACCTACATACGGTAGGCAGGTTGGAATCCAGGCAGGCACTTTACTTAGTGTAATTTATTTCATCACCATTGCTCTAAAAACGATGAAGGAAAACATAGTCAGGAAACCGGCATGTCATAGAATCACCGAAATTGAGCACATGCGACCTCCACAAACCCCCACTGAACCAGCATTGTGGATTACGGCCCCTTAATATTCTTGCTATTTAACAGGAAAAAATTATTACGGCCCTTCATAAGTAACACACCATTGATATATTCTCTAAAGGTTCTCTGTAAATATAACTCTGGAAAGTTTAGAATATTTTTTTGTCTGTGCGTCATTATATTTCTTTCTTTTTTTGCTATTGTCTCTAAATTTATATTTCCCAACACCAATTTAAATTTTATGTCATAAAACTGTAAGCTAGTAATGATACTACATTATTGATCTCCAAATTCATGTAAAGTTGTTGAAATAGTAATTGTCCTAATTTTACACATACATAATGTACAACTTGCACACATAACATGTAATACTAACATATTTTTTATTTATAATACTTAGAAAAATATAGATACATAAATAATTTTCAATTCCTTTAAGATGATAAGGAATTTTAAATTACTATATAATAATATGCGCTCACACCCTTAACGTAAAGTGTTCATTTTTTATAATATTAAATGTGCCATGGCCCACCAACCTACTTTTGAAACTGAATTTTAATCTGCAACAAACACACTTCATGCAAATGTGACAATACAAAAAAAAGATCACAGTAGACAACCTTGCTTCACACGGGTTGTCTCCAGATGGAGCCTAAGATGGCCTGCTAAGCCCAGGCCAGATTTTTTGTATACATTGTCTGATAAGTTATTGTTAGTTTAAAATATGCCTCATGTTTTTTTCTTTTTGTACTTATTAAAGATTGTAATGATTAGAGCTCTCAATGGTCTTGCTTTGTTCTGGTGATGTCAGCCTAAATAAGAAATATGGATCCAGAAGTATATCTCGTGTTAAATATTTATGGGTTATCATTATTCTATGGCAATATCATATACAGGAGATATTTATTTTTTAGTAGGGGTTAAACATTACTGACGCTCTGAAAACACTGAACCAATTTTAATAATTCTTTCACCATTAGAGAGCTACATGATGTAGAAATAACATAAGCTATATTTCTACCACAACTTCATACAATATCAATATTCACCCTGACAACACTTGGTACAAACAACTAATATCTATATCTATTTGGTTAATTATATAGTTAAGTATAATTATGCTCATTTAATATAATGTACTGTATTTCATTATAAAAATCACAAATGTGTTTGTTTTTACTTGTTTAATCATAATTTTGGCACTGACTAATAAAATACTTCTGTTTCTTTTTTATTCTTAAATATATTGTGCTCATAAAATATTCATGCTAATGTTTTTAGAATCTTCATACTTACTTGAATATTGAATACTTGTTTTTGGCTTCAGCTAATTTCAATGTTTAATAACATATTTTATCTTTAAATGAAAAGGGTATAATCTTACATTAAGTTACGAAAAAAACACATCACACCATATAGAACATAGAGTGAGAAAATATTAGTTTAAAATTTTTAGTTTATTTTTAAAATTACAATCAGAGAATCACTGAACATTCTCTTTTTTGCGTACAATAATTAAATATCTTGTAAACACTTATTTTTAATATTATTGATTGATTGAGATCGAATAATAAATACAATTATGTATGTTTCATACAATTTTTTATTGCAATTAAAGATTTTTTTTTATTTACTATCAAGGTTCATTGAGATAATCCAACAACGGTTCCTCTTGCACACTTTTAGTCTTAAATTTGCATAATAATTTAGGAACGTTGGAAGTACAAACTTTTTAAAAGTACATATATAGGTTTTTACATTTTAATAGAGTATTGACAAAGGTATGAAATAAAAAAATTTTATGAAATATTTAATTTTAAAAATCGTTATTGTAAATCCCTGTTTAAGTACGAAAGTAAGGTGTGAATAATGTAAGTTATTCAGTTACTTTCCTTTGCGTATTATAAATGGTAAAGTAAAATGGATCGTCCGGATGCATGCTTGTGCAAGTATGCGAACCGACCGTGCGTAATGGCGTTTGATAAGACGAAATTTATATCTTAGTAATAAATTATATTACAGTTATTGTACAAGTATAAAGTTTATGAGACATAAGCAAACCAGCAACTATCATTTTTTTTTCAAAGCCTTATAAAATATGTACGTTACGTATAAATAGTAGTTCTTAAAAAGCGAACCTTAAAATTTTCATACGTTTGTTTTATAAAATCTATTGTCTATTTATAAAGTTTTAAAAGATACAACATAGATATTTTTTAGAACATAATTTTGGATTGTTTTTTTCTTTATTTATTCACTACAAGTAACCATTACTACCACCTAATAATTGTTGATGTTTCTCAAATATCACAGATATTTTTCTCCTAATCTTAAGCTTACCACCGTTCGAACAAATAAGCTTCGCCTTTTGATTTTTGTCTCTGCCTATCCAAGTTGAATTAAAAGACGGGAGACCTTATTCATTTATTATTTATTGCATTATGAATTATGAATATGCGAATCCTGGTGAACCAAGCTGTCATGTGCGTATTTCCATAATTTATAATATTCCATTATATCGAAATAAAATGTACGCGGTTTTGTTTGTGCCCCGCGGCTCGGGAAAATATCAAACATGATAACGTATATGAGATAAATAAGCCTAACCTCAAAACGATATTCGCTTAACCGCTTAAATAGATAATTGAATTTTTATGGTTGAACATACTATTATGTACAAGAACATATATTACATGTACACCCGCCTATTATTTTAATCAGTGTCTCCAATTCACGAGATAGACATATTATCATACAAAATATTGACTAGAAACAGGTACAGATTTTTCCTATTGCTATCAAATGCATATTTTGTCGTTGATATTTAAAATAAAAAAATCATACCTTACAAGTTTAAAAAAAAATGGTAAATACAACTCGACTGAGCTGAATAAAAAGCTTTATGTCAAATATATTTGAAAACCAAGGGAAGCGAATCCGCACTCGTAAGGAATATGAAGTATGTTCTCATGGTCCTATGGAGGGATGATCTATGTTATTTCTAATACTTTCAAAGTTAAATGGGCGACAAATAAATAAATAAGAAAAAAAAACATTAATTGTAAAAAAAAGAAAAAAACTCTGCCAAAAAGTATTAATATCGGTGCCAAGTTATGGAATCGGTCACATTTCCCCAACACAACGATACGTGTGTACGTACTAAAGTCGGAGCCGGCAGCGCATACCTGTGTTATGGACGTTATTGTATTCACCAGTCTACCTGCTCGGGGCCGGGAGCTACTCGACAAAAAGTAAAAAGATAATTTTTCGTCGACTCCGAGTCTCGGACGTAAAAGAACAAAGGTTTTACGCTTTTACCTAGTTATAGCTAGTTATTTCGCATCCCCGCAGGTGTTACTTGTTATCTCTTACCCGGAATTTCTTTATTTTGTTTAACGAAACGACCCTGGAAGGAAATACCCATAGTTCGAAACCGTTGGCAAAAAGAGCTTAGTTTTTACATCTGTTACATTCTTATTCGGGCTACGTTAAATAGCGCTTTTTCTTACGTATATTAGAATTTGATCATTTAGAAAGAATCAACTGCTCTTATTTTAATATATAATTAGAAATTATAGTATCTTGTAATCAGTTACTTAAAGCTACTGTCTAAATGCAATGAAATATTGATTTTTAGTGTTTATTACAGATGGATTTTAATCTATGAGAGTTGTTTACATTTATTCGACTACCGCAGTCCGATTCTAACATCCTTAGTCAAAGATACATATGTAATTATCCTCTATCAATAAATGAATATTTGTTTTGGTTGGAATACATCTGTTTGATATCGAAATAATCCAAGAACCGTTTCTTAGTTGACAAAGAAAACAGTAAAGTATTATTGAAAAACCTATTTACACATGTAAAACTCGAACATGTTATGCTTTGTGAGAAATGAGGGATAGAGAACTTATTTCAATAACTTATAGGCTATTTCCCTCACAATAGCTGCTATAAATTTATACCCGGGCAATAATATGTTGACATACAAGTTGTCACGCATTGCCAATGTAGCGATAGAATGACATACAGTGACTTTGTCGATTAGTTACTTATTAGCAACAGAAATCCGGCTCTAAAACACCGATCACGTTAGCAAGTGACTGGCAAAAAAAAACACGACCGGTGGCATTCACCCGTCGCCCTTGAACCGGTGGACGGTCACCAGCACTCAGCTGGAGCCGGTGCTGCAGACCTTGAGAGTGTCTAGGACATTCAACCTCGCTCTGAATATAATCTTAGATATCAAACGCTCGTCAACTAATTCTACGTACGCTTATGTACCCAGTTGTATTTCATCATTCTATTTCCTAGTTCATACGAGTTTGCATTGCATAGCGGCAAAGATGTTACGCGTCGGTTGCCATAAGGAAAAAATAAACATAAAACATTAATTATAAATAATATTTACGAACACTGCCGGTACCAATGGTAGAGAATGTAAATTACCTAATTATATTTCTTTATTTACCGCCACAGGATATCTTTACGCAATATCTACCTACCGTCAACGCTCAGATGGTACGCACAAAATACATTACATCGTCACTAAATGTACTTTTATTATTAATTATTATTGAAATGGATGACTTAGTTGATTAATTTTATCAATTTATTAACCAAATTATAAACTTGACAAAACCGCTTTTATTACGAGACTAACATAAAAATGACAAATATAAAAAATTATGTTCATAAAATTTCCTTTCGCATCCGGTACGTAGACTACAAAGTTTACACTTGGAACGCTTAAGTTAAAGTAAGCGTGCTGTAAAGTGGTTGGCGTTAATAAAACTTAATAATACCTATTTATAGCCCAGTATTGGAAACATTAAAGGGCTTTCAATACAGAAGTTGGTGGGGCTTTGATGAAGTTAGGCGCAAATCACTTTACCTGCCCTTAATCCGCGCCTCTGACAGCCTCAGACTATTAATGAATTGTAACAATGCGTGGCAAACAATAACACGCCGGTATACATTTAATAAGATTCCGCAGCGGTAGGCCTTAGGCATCGGCCCAATCGAGTTGCCCTGACGAAGATTAATCGAGTTACGGAATGGATGGACCGATCTGGGCGCCGAGCTCGTTAGATACTAAGGACGTGTTTTGTTAAGAGCGTTGTTTTCTGCACGACGCTACTCGGATATTAGTAGATATTTTTTTTGCTATCTCATCATCACGATCCTTTGTCTTTGACTGTTTTGGTTAATATTTTGGTAATTTCACTAACCTAGTACGCCCTTCCATGCGCATCGCACCATTGTTTGCAAACTACTGCTGCCGGTCTGTTACTAAGAAAAACTTAACACCTTCAATCTGCAACACATTATTAGAAGAATTAAGTATAAACCAACCTAATGTGCCACTTATAAAAATTGTAGCGTCTAGTGACATTTGAAACCATAACTTATTTATTTCGAGATCTCGATCTTTGTAATGGGATAAATTAAATAATTATGCTGACATTTGCAGATAACACGTCTCGTTTAAATAATATAGATCAAATTGACATTCGCACTGAGCGACATAATCAAGTCCAAGCGGTTCCTAACCTTTAATTAGTAAAAACCTTTAACTGAACTTTAAAAAAAATTACGTATATTTTAGTATTTTTTTACGGAAAACCACAATTTTCATAAATGAAAGACACTGCAATATTCTAAGTGATGAAATGGAATTTTTAATTCAGCTTAAATATCAGGAATTTTACTATCGCAAAACGCTTGTGAATTTTCCACGAAACCCGTATGTTTCGCGGAACCTGCTTTAACAATCGGTAATCCATTGAAATCGACGTGTTTGAAGATCACAAGCATCGACTGGGGGCAAATAAACTTGCATCACCCTTAAATAAACTCAAAGCGTAATATAAATCTATATCTTAGTGTGCGTATGGAAACGTACCGTTTTATCCGGCGGCCGACAATTTCGTAGAAGTCTTAAACGCCTGGTACAAGGTTGGCGCAAGGATGAGTGTACAGTCGCAGTTCTTGTCTATCCGTTTCTCGGTGGGATTACGGAATACGTTTCTTCGGTTAGTATGTAGATTCTATGCGCAGTTGCGCCACCGGGTCAACCTTGCGGACGAACCGGCCGTTTGTTTAACGAGTATGGACATAACTCCGCTGTTTAGGTACCAACGCCGAGTGGCTCGTAATTTCATATTGTCGACGTCGACTTCGGCTCCATTAACGAACGAACGTGTATCTATATAAAGGTTATCAACACACCATTGTTATCGTATGATATCATCCATTCTGTACATGAATAAACCTTCGCCGTACAATAATCGCCGGCATCAATTTTCTTTTTAATGTCCTTCATACGTGTCAGTCGCGAACCTATTGTCGCGTGCCGAGTCAGTTAGCTTTGTGTGTGTTTCATTATAAGATGCTATTTGATAACACCTTTATTTCTCCTCTTATCTTATCTTGGTTTAGAATTCATATGTTTTTTATTATTCCTATGACATTGGATTTACAATTACTACTTTGTTGTTTTTTCTTTAAGTTTCACCTTTCTCTTTTAGACGTTATTTCCATGTATATTTTTTAATAACGACTGAATCGTGGAATCAATTTTAATCTATATTCGATCATGATTATATTTTCGTACATATCTTAAGCGATTTATACTTTTAATTACTTTTAATAAGAATAAAAAATAACCGACAAAATTTCTCAACCCTGTACTGTCAATTTCAATAATTGAATTTATTTTTAGAATTATATATAACTTTCGTGTTAACAAAAAAAAAACGCCCGTGTCACAGAGCGTAAGTAGAGATTATTCATGTAATCGTTTTGTCACAAATCTGGTCGATATCTCCCTCATGAGCGCCATCATTTAATTCCTGATCCTCCGCCTACCCTTCTTTTTATAGCATGAGGCCGCAAACGAGCAGCGGGTCGCCTAATACTAAGTGATCATCGGAGCCCATTAACATCTCCAACACCAGAAGAACTACAGAGACGCTATGACGAAACGGCAGGAATTGTCCCAAACAGTTCTTCCAAACGTGGTATAAGCAGTAAAAATTAAAAAAAAACGCGATGTCTCTTCGCAATGCCCGAGTAACAAGCCGATCAGCAAGATACCGGTCGATAACGATTCGAATCGCTCTCCGTCGTTGTATGCGGTCAAATAGAAGAGGGAAGGTCTAAATCTAAAACAGAAAAGGCATTAATTTTTACACCAAATAATTTCGGAAAAATTAGAAACTTGTCCTAATGTAAAGTACTACTTTTAGATTTTTTTTTTATAAATTTGTTTTTATTTTTGTGTCATAAATAAAATAATGTTGATCTTATACAATATTCGCAATAATAGTTGAAAAACTAAGCATAATTTGTTTCAAAGTTACAGCGATGTTGGTAGTTTGTCTCATTATATATAGTGATAATATTTTCCGCGATCTTAAAGCGAATAAATTAGCATAGTAGAAAAAGATAAAAGTTGAATAAGTACTTTGATACTTTTACCGCTCAAAAAGCAATATATAAAATCGGAGAAGCTAGTTGCTCGCTCCGATCTATTGTTCCCGGGGTGACCATTAAATCCGCTGAGTTGAAATAAGAAAGGAAACTTAATGCAAAACGACATCGTAGCAAGAATAAGAATCCTTCGGCAAGCAGCTCACGTGCCGCGTTGTCAACTTTCGCAACGCCACCTCGCGGTGCTCAAATAGTAAGTAGACTTGAAGGCTAGAGCAGTCGAGGTTGTGACGTTGTCCCGAATGAAATATGGCGCCTTTATGAAGAATTTACTCAGTATTATGTTTTTTTTTATGAAACCGTAGACAAAGGAAATAACTCGCCAGTGCCCTTTGTCATTTTTTCCTTCATAAAACATTGTTTGCTCGACCTTCATGTAGCTGATTATAATTAGAACGTTATTCGGAGAAATATATTATGTATTATATTGTTTTAGATATTTATATATTTTGCTGTAATTTACCGATATATAATATCGTGTATTGGTGGATAAAGAAACAATTAACTTTCATCTGAACATGTCGGTTTCTTATTAAATATGATAACACTTACAATTACGTAAATAATTGATACGTGCCTAAAGTTCAAAATTATTATTTATAATTATTTATGCAATTGTCTTCTTTCCATATTTGTAAACAAGTTTATAGCATGCTTTCATATATTTAACTATCCATATACAACCACTAAATTACTGTAGACATTTCGTAACATAAGGTCCAAGCTTGTCTCTGATTCATTACCGAGTCTTTCTGTCCGATGAGCACGGACGAGTGACCTCAGTAAACGCCCAATTTGTAGTTTATGTATGCATCCTACGCTGAGGACGATATCTGTTCGTAGGCGAAAAACGACATTTGCCGAAAACTTTCGACACGAAATTCGAGTTCACGTGTTTCCTCTCAGTCCACGGATGACGTGTAGCTTTATCAATGTAGTCAATAAAATTACCTCGACCCACTAATACATCAGTTGTCTGAGTTTATTCAGCAGGGAAAAGACTTACTCAAAGTTCAGAGTTACTAGACACCTATACAACTTTACAATAAAACACATCCCTGCCTTACTCCCTAGCATATTATGCTTATAATACGATCAAGCTTCTTCCAGATATATCTTCCTAGTGCAATAGCTTTAGACAGGAGTAATTTAACATTACTTGCGGTGTTTTGTTTTGACGTTGTAATTCATATTGGTAATTTTAATAAACATTTGATTCTTATTATTAAAACAAAGATGATTTAGTATATAAAAAGACATGTAAGTGAAATGTCTTTATGTATACGGCCGTTAGATATATCCCGTCATTATATGTTGCTTGTATAATTTGGTATATATATTAATAATTTAATAAATTACATATTACAATTTACATTGCCAGACTACATCAAAAGATGGCAACACCAATTATTAAGCTATTAAAAGGTCTTTAATCGCAATTGAATTATGTAAATAACGAGCTCAATTATGGTTCGTATAAACATTGAAACTGTAGTGCTAAATTCCTTCATAAAGATGCGCACGGGGGCACTAGTCACGTATATTTTTGAAACAAAACGAAATAAAGCAGCCAAGCCATGAAATCATAGTTTTATGTTCCATTAAAAAAATGAATTAGATTTGAAATTTTTAAAGTATCTACAATTATAAAGTATTACTTAGTTATTTTATATTGTAAGATTCATGATGTACTTAATTTTAAATATATCCAATATAAAATAACTACGGTTTGCCTCTTTTTATAAGAAAACTGGTATTAAATGACAAGTGCTTACAATAATAATGTAAGGAAATATCTGCGCACCAATTTGCAGATTGAAGCCAGTCGTCTAGCAAGAGTAAAGTGCTCATGCTCCAATGCGGACTTTGGTAATGCAACCAACAGTTTTCACAGCGTTACGCATGATCGCCCAACTTCAAACATTTGACATACGTAGTGCTTCCAATCTTTGTTCGCTTAAGCATGAAATTTGCATTGCCGACTCACCTCGTAGCCCTGTTATAAAGAGATGAAAACTATATTCTAATCAGTGTTACTGGCATTGGACTTTTAATAAATAACAGGAAAATAAATAAATATGCGCTCACGCCCGTAACCTAGAGGGGTAAGCAGAGATTATGGATTTCCATTTGGCGCGATCCTGGCACACCTCTCTCGCTTCTACATTCACAAATACAAGCATTTTTCTTCTGTTTCTTTCATGACTCTTTCAATCAGTACTTTAGCATAAAGTTTTCCCACAATGCTGAGAAGACTGATTCCTCGGTAATTTTTACAATCATGCTGTGAAAGGTTCACCTTTTCCTTTAATAAAGGGACGATGACGGGTTTACACCAATCTTCCGGTACCAGGCCATTTCTCCAACATATATTGAAAAAGACCCACAGCAGGCTTGCAAACAAACCGTCTACAGCTCTCAGCATTTCAATAGAAATCCTGTCATACCCGGGGCCTTGCCCAATTTCATTCTTTTCATCGAAATCACAATATCATTCAAAGTTATCTCACTTTCCAAGTCTATTTCTTCATGACTTACTACTGTATTTGATGCCTCATCACATTCAAACAAACTTTCAAAATTCCATCTCTTCAGAATTGCTACTTCATTATTCAGAATATCTCCATTCTCATCACGAACAACATTCATTCTCGATTGTACTGACTTTCATCTGGCATTTCTGACGAATTTCCAAAACATTTTTCTATTTGCCTGGAAGTTGTTTGATTTTTATCTCTCTCTTTTCTTTCTTCCTTTTTTCTATTCACTACCTCTTTCACTCTCTTCCTCAAACAACGGAATCGTAACTTAAGTCTTTCGATATCTTCATTCGTACAGTCTGATTGCCTGGCTTTAGCTGCCATTAAATCAAGCCACGCTTCGCATTCACTTCCATTCGAACTTCCCTATCCCACCACACCGTTTTGGCTTCCCTTGCGTCCTTCTTCTTACATATTCCACAAACTTCGGTGGCAGCTTCAACTATTCCATTCTTTATTTTAGCCCAAGCACTCTCAACGTCCATTTCTTTCAAATTCCTTTCATTTAACTCGCAAAAATTTTCTTCCAAGCAACTTACATACTTTTCTTTCACACAAACATCTTGCAAAAGTTCTACTTTTATACGCAATCGAAAACTGCAATCCATTAAACAATTATTTTACTCAAATCTATTAAATAACCAATTCTTCTTTTTGCAATAAATTGTATGGCGTCTTTTTTTGCCGTCAAGCAGCAACGAAACTGCCTGCCTGTCTAAAGGGTGTGGTCAGCTAAGGTCGGACAAGGGATTTTGTGTTTTGTTATTTTATTTATTTGTGTCAAATTTAACAACCGCACAAAACTGGAGGACTCTTCCATCCAATCGCTTTTAAGAACAAAAATTCAAAGTAAAATGCTTTCCCGAATGATAACCGAACACCCAGTCATCTGTCTTACAGCGTTCATGTTACCAACACAGTCCGCCCGTGTGTCACTTACTGTACCTAGTTACGACTGAGCTATTAGCGGAATGGGGCTGCCATTTATTTTAGTAGATACGACGACGGTCGCCTCCGAGATTGTGGACCGCACATTTTTTGTATTAAACCTCGAATATTATGTACCAAGGCAGAATAAAATCTTATTTCTTCGTAGTTTTGCTTTTGCTAATAGCAAGGTTATCCCGTATTGTATTCAAATAAACACCGTAATAAATTACTTTATTGTTGGATTATATCACAGACTTATTTTACATTTGTTACATGATAAAAAATTCTGAATTTTAATTCAAACAGAATTGTCCTGTTTTTCGTTATAAATTATATATTAACTAAAATAATTATATATTACATTAACTGAATTGAAAACCAAAATAACGAAAGAGCACAACCTACAATAGTTAATCAAAGGCTATGTTAACATTGGTGTCGTATTTTTAGGGCGAGATTGTCGTCTTTTTGAAAACTTAATAGAAATAGTAAATATTATGGTAACATACAAAATCCTGGTCATCGCACAGCGCCCAGACTCGTGTTTGCGCTTCCAAGCTTGGGCAGACATTTGTTCCTTTAGTCAAATCATACATCCTTTTGATCAGCATTCGGTAATGTTTACCACTATTGATTGGCACTTTGCTATTGGCGGTCTGCCTCCATGCGAGAAAAGTCTATAGCATTGGTAAAAATAAACATCCAAGTGGGTAACGTAAATGAAATACAGATGCTTTTTTAATTTATTAAGTACTAAGATATGAGTCAACAAAGGCCAGACTCCAACAAATATCTTTCCTGGACAAGTCTATCTGTTCTTGATAAGAATAGTACTTAGGTACATCTATAAATAATCTAGAGTTAGAAAAACTACTTAATTAATGATGAAAGTTCAATAGCTAATTCACCAACATGAGGTCGGACGATCGCTGGCTCATTCAATCAAAAATCTCATTTATGGAACTTCACACTGTTGAAATATGTGCACAATTAATAGCGTTAGGCTCATAAAATAACGTCTGAAAATTATATTAGAAAATATGAAAGCATGATTACTATTTTATATATTAAGGTTTTGATAAAACTTTATAGTAAAACATTTATTTGCTCACGATAATGCATTTTGTCGACGTTGCAGTTTGAAAATAAATGGTTGGAAACACGCTTTATCCACGACAGGACACACGACCAAGGTTCGTTGGTTCAAAGACATCCTCAAACCGTTCACTCGCACCGAATTTCACCTTGTGCCGTTGCAACATTATGAGTCTTGAACAGTAATGTTACGCGAACAAATATTTATTTTTATTTCTCGCTTTAGTAGTTTTCTTTGTTTTCATCTTTCTTGTGTTTTATCTCGCAAAACAGGGAAGTAGGTAAATAAGTTATTTATGATAATAATAAACGAACAACCTTCGTGTAACATTCAGGGGGTTGTCCAAGGTAAAGATTTATATTTGTGTAAAAATTATATTACTCGTTTCTGCATCGATTGAGTCCGCTTACCGCCATCATGGGTTTACGAATTAAGATTGGCGCTAAATCGCCGATGGAAGGATAACCGTGATTAGAAACCAAAACGCTGTTGTAATTCATAACTAACTTCATACTTTATTAGTATACACCAAAATAATTTATCCCTTTCCCTCTCCCAGAGAGGAGGCCTATGCCCCTGCAGTGGGGAGCATTCTAGAAAAAGGCTGATTTATTATTATTATAGATGTAAACTTTTGACATATAAAATTACGTTAATTGAGAACTGTTGAGTAAAAAAATATGACACCTTCAAAATTTGTTAACGTACTCTATACGCAAAGCAAGGTTTAATCCATCATCACTTTGAAGCCGCCGTGTTGACTTAACACTAGTCTTTATAACTTTAATTTTGAGCTGTGTCTTAAAGTTTTATTCAGTTCATTTCCCATCTATTTACTCCCAAAATGACTATAAATGACAATGATGTGAAGAATATGTTGTATATAGCACGGTGACTATTGTCGCATGGATATAAACATGATTTGGCAAACGCCTTTTCTTACACTTTTTATATACATCAAACCAGGCAATACAAACGAAAACAACATGTCAAATGAATGCCTCTCCCGGCGGTCTCGAAATTTTGTCAAAATAGAAGATATTTTTCGCGATCCCCCAAAAATGTTAAAAGTAAAGAGGGTCCTGAGCGAGTGACACAATTCTAATATCTCGGTAGCGATACATCAGCGACACAATCGACAGTTACCGACATGTCACTCGGTTGAACGTACCGCAAATCGTTTTTCTATATATCTCTCTAAATTGTGTCCCATTTCCTTAAGGAAAAACCCTTGTACGAAATTGTATAACATCCCCAGTATTTCAAATCTATCACTTAAATTGAATTATTTCCATCGCACAATGTGATCTACCTAAACAAATAAGTTAATAGAATGTGACAAGGTCAGACCCTACCGTCGCCAATGTGTAAAATTTACAATCATCATCTAATATAAGATACGCCATAAGAAATTTATAGCCCCCACCTGTTATTTATCAGGACCTAGATATGTTAGATAATATGTACATTGATAAGTCACAAGTGGATTGCCGAGCTAAAATTGGGGCCACCACTGTTAAATCGTAAAAAAACAAATTCGGTTGAACCCTTGCGTAAATCGCTGTTGGCTGTTCTAGGAGTCAAGGAGTTTATGTGGACGTCAAATCGAACTCGAGTTTAACATTATGTTGTACGCTATGCTGGCACATCCATACCCACATAGTTCATTGTTGGTTATGGAAATAGGTAAGATTTGTTATTTACCTACTGTGGATTTGCTATTTAAATATTCAATTCAAAGTCTATTAAACTTCTAATTTATTTTCTCTTAACTAAACCTTGAGATATACATATTCCCAAGTGAAACAGTATATTTATTTCTAAAGAGAATGCAGAAAACTTTGAGAGTTCAACAAAGCAAAGTTTTTATTTTTGCTTTATCCGACTTAGAGAAATTAATGTTGGCGAGTATCGACGATGATTATGTACACAAATGGATCATTAGCGTGTCTCACGAACCGTTTAGCATCTAGACCTTGGTTAGATTCATCGGAAAGAGTTATGGTTTCGACCTGACTACTGGGCGTGGGCAATTAAATACTAAATACTCCATGTTAGCACAATGATAGTGACACCACTAATCGCCTACAGCAACCAAGAACAATAAAACAATTAGCCTTAATACCGTTCAAGGCATTCTTATTCCAATGTTCTAAGAAATTTATTAACGTGGTGAAAATTCAAATAATTTACGAGTAATCAGCAGTTATGATTAAAATTATATTTATGTGACATCATAAATCCACTTCTTCTCATCTCATGATCATCAATAGACCTTCGACACGTTATAACTTCTGTTCTAATGCAGAGCTTAGAACAGAAGTTATAACGTGTCGAAGGTACATTTGACGACATGCCTCTTCCGTTTTTTCGCTTACAAAAATGTGACACACGGGAACCATTACAGATGTATAGAATAGATGTGACATTGATAACACGCATAGAAATAACGGAATAAAAAGATAAAAAACTGTCTCAGTTACTATAACAATAAGCCGGTGTATAAACAATTTACCACTTGCTATACTATATTATCTATATTTCTATAATAGATTTACCAGGATTTTTTTTTCTACAACAAATTTTTTTATTGTCGCTTTTAATACAAGGCCGACTTTTAAATTACCCAAAATGATTCCCAGTTATATCAACAAATATGCATGTATATCAACACAATCTCAAACATTTTCAAACAACATGGAATTGGACAAGTTTTCACCGAGCAGTGGTGGAGTAATAATTGTTAATTACGTAATGAACTTTGAGAAAACTTTGGGTCGAATCCCGCTCTTGTATTCGATAGTTTTTGGGAGGTATACCCTTGCATCGTTTTAGATTACTGTAACATCACATGCTTCGATCAACGGAACAATCTTACAATTAATGTAATAAACGATAACTCGTTATAGGAGGCGAGACTAGTATTTTGCTTTCAAATTACTTTGTGTAGGTTAATTGTTTCGTCTTTAAACATGGCGAGGTTAAATAGGTAGATACAGAAAAACTATGCAAAAAACATTTACTTAATTTTATAGATTACATAAATATTTACTTCGTATTAAATGAAATTTAAATGACAAACTCATTCAAGCTGGAACTGATTACTTGACAATAAAATTATTTACCTCACCGAGAAATTATTTACGAGGAAAATTTAATAATCCCAGTTGAAAACACTCCGTCAATGCCTGAGACTAAGATTTGACTTGGTACATTTTTTTTTATTTAATTAGTCTCTGGCCTAATACCTACCTAAGCCCTCGAGCTAATGTACACTTTTAAAGAAAATAGGTCTAAGCTTATTCTCATCTAGTGAAAATGTGTATGCTACTAGAGCAAGCCTCACCTCTAGATAATAAATAACTCGCAGATCTCTGCGAACTCTGGTAACTTGCAGCTGCAAGTGGTTAGGGTACCTCTGAAAGAATTGTATCCCCAAATGTGGTACCAGTATTCCAGTCACAGCCGCTCGGACCTGCGACATATAACAAAGCTGGCTTACACACAAGAAATGTTTCGTATAACGAATTTTTTTACTTCACTGCCTGTCCATAGAGCGTCGCTTAAAAAAACTCGAGCGAAAAATCCACGCTTGAATCGTTTGAATGGGTTATGGCGAGGGACGGACCGTGGACGACTTACTCTCGGTGATTGTAGGGCGGAAAATTGGTGATGCGGTCACTAAGGAGATTTTATTTAAATCGTAGCGAGCGTTGTTGGTGAGTTGTTTGAATTTAGCGCAGTCTATTTGCAACGGCCGTTACAAATAATTGACAAGTGCAAAGAACACCAGAAAGGGGCTACTACGCAAATATAAATCTTTACATTTTTTTTTAATATATAAAATAAAATAATGGTTTTGGTGAAAAAAAGACGAAGTTGCGTTTTCTGAAATAACAAATTACTTTTATTCACTACACAATTAAATACAATATTACCATTACAAACAGCGTACATTTGCCGCGGGCGAGAGGTGTAGATTGTTTGTCTTACAAACATCGTTGATTCAGGATTAAGAATACCGTTCAGCATAATTATAAAGTAAAATCGGTGCGGAGGTAGCCACGGGTAAAGCTACACCTAAATAAACAAAGTCACGTTTTGCAAAAGCCGCAGCGAAGCAATTTTTAAAGAACATTCTTTTCAATGAATTCCTAGTCTTAATTATCTCGGTAAATTAGTTTACCCGGCAGAAGTTTTCTTTGCATTTAACTCTAGACAGTCCGAAACGCGGATAAAGGTCCGTCTTAAATTGGGGAATTTTATCATCATTAAAGTCGGTCTATATAACTTACCTCACCGAACCACTAATTAGAAATTATACCAAAATGTTGATCAATTAAAATATGTTTAAAAGATATAACCAACTTTGTATAAACTTATCGTTTGCTTAGACTGTACCTGTCGGCATGTCAAAGTTCTTGTCGAAGTATGTCATGCTGTAATTGGAAGTGAGTAATAAACTTCGGTTTACTTGTTTATCACTGATAAACAAGATCTATTGAACAAGATGTTGTATATAATTGTTATGCCGAAGCGTTTGTTAAACTATCGATTTCTTAGTAAACCGTAGATAAGCAAACGTTACGGTGTATTTGTAGGTACTATTTTGATCTATCCACCAGACTTTTAGACCACTGAAATAATAAAATTATTTTTGATTCCATTCCACTTATAAAATGCTGAGATTTTTTTAAAATATATTGTAAGTTTTTATTTAATTTGTCTTACAATTTATCTCAAAACCTCTGTATCAGGTCTGGCAATCGTGCAAGTCTAAACCGCTAAATTCGGCTGGGCAAAAAAAACAAGAGTCGTGTAGACTATTTAGATATAGTTTTGTTTGTTTACCAATGGATATTTAGGATTAGTTTATATTAGACACAAGTGAGGTGCGTGGGAAGAGGGCAACGGTTATTATTTCCCAAAAGAAATACCTTGACTCTTCATAAAGAAGTAATTTAATATTCTGCGTTCATTTATTATATGTTAAAATGGCCTGATAATTAACATTCTTTTAGCAATATTTAATTTAGGTTGGAGTTGTATGTACGTGTCGTTTCTTCTCATGCTTTCTTTTTATCTTGCTGTACCACCCTCTCAAACTCATGTATATACTTTAGCTAAATAATTGAATACTACTAGTAATGTAAAGGCAAACCTTTACATTACATTAAAAAGGACTCTGACAGTACCAAAGTACTGTCAGAGTCCTTTTTAAATTGTCAGAGTACTTTTTAAAGTGAGTGCCAATGTCTGTCCGTCCTATACGAAATTATATCTACCAGATTATTGACACACTATAGAAAATTGATGTATACGTTAACCGACGAACCATGAACATATGGCGTAGATGTAGAAGAAGCAAGGAAGGTGTACCTGGATCGTGTCAAATGGAAATCCGTATTCTGTGCGTTACACGTACATCCGTATTCTGGGGCGCTTATTTTATATTTTTCATTTTTTAAACATTTATTCCAAAAAATAAACTTACAAAAGAGCTAAGTTGGGTCGCCCACGTACTGAGGCAAAGTATGACATAAATATATCAGTCTTTAGTCATGTTATATACTCATTTTTTTTTGCAAATATCTTTTCGAATATACACCTATAAACTTATTTTGCTACCTTTACTGGGTAACCGAGTCTGATTCGTCTAAAAAGCATCGTGATTGCTATTTATCCCTGCTAAAGTACGGCTAAAGTACTTGAGTTTATATATTTATGTATGTTCATATAAGAATAGAAACATATAAGAATATGAAGTCAATATTTACGACATCAAGTGTACGGCGTAACATCATAATATAGGCCATTCTTTTCCTTCCCTTTTCTTTTTGCCATCCCACCGTATCTATGGATCGTACGGTTCAGTGGCGTGACGTCCGATATCGGATTAGTTTATGGGCAATGCTGCGAGTACGTGCCTAGAATACCAGTGGTGATTTTGTACCGCCTGCCTACTCGGGACTGATCACATCTGTTCCCAAACCTAACGCCCTACACGCAAAATATAAATGTTTACCTTTCAGTGCCCGGTGCATTTTCATCGTAATTTATAACGATGAATAGCGCATAACCGATTTAAAATCAAACCCGTAATAGCAAGCTTAAATATTTATCCTGTTTAAAGTTTTACATATATTATCATGAAATTGGTGGTGTAAAACGAAAACGAAGTTAATTATTATTTCGACTTACTATCGTACAAAGCAATACCACGTATAAAAAAGTATTATATTTATTTTTTCTGAACAATCCACCCATTCTTAAAACTCCGTTGTCACAAGTTATTATTCACAATAGGAGAGAGCATTCATTCGATCGTCTCGTCCTCACGGAAGCCTTTTATGTCATGATGAATTTGGCGAGATTATATCGCGTGGAGGCGTCCACGAAGGCGGCGCGGCCGAGCACGTCGCGCACGGCCGCCACGGCAAGGCGCGCGGCGCTCAGTCCGCGACGAAGCGACGAACCGACCGAGCGCCTCGCGCTTCGTCGCGATCCACTCTCACGTACGTACTCTAACTGCCGCTGCCTCCCAGCGACTTGGTTACACTTCCCGCTAACTCTGCAGACTTATATTATTCTCAAAATACATATTGGTAATAGACTAATTCACAACAATTTCGATTCATTTTATTACGAAAAAAAAAGTTTATCCCCCTCCCTTAGACGTTACCGCTATAACAACCCTTATTCTCTTCACACTGGCAGTCGCTCCCTCTAATTATTGACTCCCCTAAACTTTGTTGAGCTATCCCGACTCTTGCGATCCGGCCCTTTTATTGCTCTAATATTTTTATTCCTTCGCCGTCGCGCTACCGTCGACACGCTGCGACGATATTTGAAATGTAAATACTGGTGCCGTGGTGTTCGCATTTAAGTTATAAATTACTGGATTATAGCTACGATTAATTTAATCCTTGGTTTAACATAAAAACCTTCGCGGAGTGAAGCCTAAGCAAGTTGTCAACGTTTTTGCCTCAATGTTATTCTTTTAAGTCGCTCGGACCACTCTGGACCATGGTTCAGTCGATTCTGCGTTGACATTGACTTTAGTTTTCTTAGTGTAAGTGGTGAATGTGTTTCTGGTGTTGAATAACGGACGAGAAGAGACGACCAGCGCATGGTTGTGTGAGTGCAGCCTCTGCGGCGGATGTGCACACCGCTGCCGTCCTGGTGGTTCGTGCCGGCTGGAATGCCAGCTGCTCTTGACCTAACTAGGTACCCTGCACACACATGCACACACAGAGTCGCGCCCATATGGCGTGACTCACCCGTACACACGCACGCGCGCTCATTTACACAAATACACGTGCAACATTGCACGTGACAAACGAGTAAACATGGGCATTTAAAACCCGACGAGCGAACGTTCCAATTAAACGCATTATCTGCCGCAAACATATATCTTTATTGGGAATACATGTCTTGTTCCTTGTCACAACCACGACGTCAGCAATAAAGTGATACGCGCAATATTGATGTATATTTACGTTGTTACTGATAATACACGATTGTAGCGTCCATCGTAATAAAGCATTGCCCTAAATGCAAAACATTTAAATTTACAAAAGTCACACAGACACACACACACACACGCTAATGGGGTACAGCTATTGTTGTATTTTTGCATAAAGCACCTATGTATTAGTGCACTAGCGTTTTTGTTATTTGCATTTTAAGTTTTAAATGTCTAAACGCTTAAATTGCTTAAATAAATAGATTATTCTTTTAAAACCCAACTTAAAATTGTAGTTTAAGCTAACCGTGATAACTTTACTTTAAACTATGAAAATCCTACACACACTGCAATCTTATACATAAGAGTAAGTATTTTAGGTCTTTTTTGCTCAATAATTACAACTAAGGCCCTTCAAGTCTGAATAAAGTAATAATATCTATATCTCAACATATATAGTTGCTAAGCTAAGCTGCAAAATGAATTATATTTTTATTATACTACTTCGGAAAATAGACATACCGTTAAAGGCAGTAGCTTATTTTATGCTCAATGAAATAGATAATATATTTCACGCAATGTCCGTGCTTTATATCCACTCGCGCTTTTCTAATTATCTTTCAAAGTTAATAATTTCAAGACTTGTCTGAAATCTTGACATAGAGGAAAACTTGAAAAAACTAATTCCTATAAGACTGTCTTGTAAAGTCTTTGTGATTCGTAAATTACGCTCGTCGGCGAAACACTTTAAGTCATTTATTCGAACACTTTTTATAAGAGTAAAACGATAACATATATTAGTTGCAGTCAGTTAAATATGTACTTATATATAATTCCTAATACTAATTCAGCTTTTTCCTGTCCATCGCATCGCATTTATGATATTTTGGATAATGATAATAGCAGTATTATAACTCGAAAGTGTAGAAGCACTATAAATATATATATTAAAAAAGCGAAATAGAAATAATATCGAGTTCGTAAGGAAATAAGTAAATTCCATCACAGTATCAAGATTTGCGTAGTGCATAGAGTATTGTTTGAGCAAACGCAAAACTTGCAACACGAATCTCACAGTTAGCCCTACGGCGAGCGAATGAAATTTGTGCAAAAGCCAAACGGCACCGCATAACAGGGTGAACTTTCAGAAGCTCTTCAGAACACAGTTTACTGTCTCGGTCTCTCTAAGCGATAAATTGTTTAAGTTTATAGATACATATTTCGAATTATAAGGTACACTATCCCTCGCACGGTTACAGCCAAAAGACGCTTAAATCTTATATTAATACTCCAGATTGGGAGTTATGGTAGCAAATCCAAAAGGCGATCACAAAAGCAAATAGAATAAATGGAACCCCCTGGACGCGCACCTGCCAAATGGCTTTTAATCCTTATTATTTAATTATTTAACGGTACTGACTGCAAACCGATGCGCAGTTCACTGCTGCGACTAATTGCTTTGGTTGAAACGCTTTTGGCAGCAAGCACCACTGTTTGTATTTAGTACACTTTTGATAATTTTGTTGTGAAGAAAGAGTGTATTTGGACCGAATATGTTACACCTCACACTGTAAGCAGATTTTTTTGGGTAAGATCCATTTTGTATTACACCATATCTATCTTTCACAAAGTTACTTCTTTGTTAAAGCTATTTATTTTAATATAATAATTTATTTCTACATCAAAGCAGCACTTTGATATTTCGATATCAAAAGACGTCTAAAGGTGTCGAAACCCTTCCAATTACAGAAGCTTTCGTGAGAGTATTTATCTATAATAAAAAATGTATTGCTTAGATGTCCAACAATTTCAGTATGTAAGCCTTAATCTGAATTGCTAGTTCGATTAACATCTTGTTTTCCAGTTCTGATTGTATTGCTCCTTTTACAGTCCTCTCTTTTGACGTCATTATTTTCTATACGAAAATTTAATAGAAGTTTTCCCAATGGCTCTATCTCGAGATTTCAATGAACAGCGAGTTCTATTGGAAGTTTTTTTTCTTATTCCTAGGTTCTTTGTATTCATTTTTGACGAGCGACTTTATGCAGGCATGCTAGCTATTTAGATTTTATATTTACACTCGTTATTACGTTTACATTTAACTTTTCTCAATCCTTAATTAATAATGATTATCACGTCGTCTTTTTGTTGCTTTGATGTTTTTGTAGTAATTTGAATGCGCTATTAGCATTCGTAATGCAATATATTTTTATATTAGCATACTTCTTTGAATATACTAAAAGGAGGTTGAGAGATGCAAATTGAGTCCATTAAGATTCTTCAAATGTCACTTAGAAGCCCGTGCTAGAAACGAAAATGAGCTGAAACTTGAATAAAGAAGTAAAAAAATGTGTTTAAATAATGGCAATATTCACTTCTAGGAGCATAATTTATTTGTACAGCGTCCAGACTGTTGTCTGCGAAACAACCAGACTTAATACGAGTTCGTAACTTATTAATACCAAATATCATATCAAAATTCTTTCATTTTTTTCTCTATGTTCGGTTAGTGAAACGCCCTGTTAAGCTTAAATTTTTCCTAAACCATGTCGATTGACAACAAACTAGTAGAAGGATATACAATGTAGGTTTGGATACAGCGGTATAGACTGGCTCACGAATTACAAAATGTAATGTTGTGAAAGGAACGCCTTGAATGCCGTGCAAATGGTAAATACCTATGTATATGTACTATATATCTATATGTACTCTATAGGGTCCAGGCAATTGTTTATATATATAGTATATAATGGTTATAATATTAACCAGTGCATGACTAAATAATGTTTTCTGGTTGTATCCTGTTTATATGTAAAATACAGAGCAGTCGTTTGTTATTCACATTGAACTCCGGGTAAAAGTAAAACAAAAAAAAAAACAGAAAATTTTACTACGTGTAGTTACAATCAATAGTGTCTAGACGATAACTGTCTTATATCGAGTAAACGAGCCTATTTCAGACTAAATACGATTTTCTTTTTATCATCGATACAAAATATATATTTAAAAATATTTTAACACGCTGTTATTAGATTATTAATATATATGTATCTATGTAACGGAATCTACGATGTAATTTTCACTTGTAAACGTCCGATCGACTTGAAAAGTTTTAGTCATAAGAACCGACGACAATATATTTTTCTAACTTTATCCTGATCAGGGCTGTTAGGATAAGAAAAAATAATTTCATTTATTATTTGGAATAACACCAACTAGTAGTAGTAGTAGAAAATTAAATTAAAAAATAGGCGATTTACGTAACGGGAACTTTGCGCGTTTTTTTAAACGAAGGTTGATCGATTGTTTTGCCATATAAATTATTTCTATTCTAATAAAAAATAACTTACTTTTTGTAAGAGTGTGGGGATGTGTTCTATGACTGGAAGAGGAATGGATGGGCTATGAGCGATGAAATTAATTAATGGGGGTTGGTGGTAGAAGGGTTTTCAATGCAAAATCATGAAATATTTTGACCATAGAATAAAATATTGAGGTGGACCATCCGTATCCTCATCATCATCCTATTCTCTGACCTACCGAATATACATAAAAAACTCGTAAAAATTGGTCAAGCCGCTTTGGAGGAGTTTTGTTACTTTGTGACACAATAATTTTATACATTAGATTTACGTGATATCAATTAACTATAACAAATAATAATAATAAATAAAAATCATTTATTGTTATCTTTAAAACAAAACATTAATTACTAAAGGCAAAAGCTGATAGAAGGTAGAAATATCAACTAACGTTATTAAATTGTCGAAACTAAGATCACAGGGTTTATAAAGCAAGTACGCTATGAAAATCGAGTTAGGCATCCGATAATCTACTGCTAAAGTTATTTCTCCAGTACCGAGTACCTAACTTATGAATCATGATCCAGCGTTGGCTACACAAGTTTCTATTTGTACACCGCATTAAATATTCAGCTACAATAAACAAAACAATAACAATGATATTGTGCTATGAATATTATATTTAGTGCAACGCGGCTAGCGTTTTACGGTCTCTTATACCTTTCCATGGTTATGTACGTTCGAAATACGGGACAGTACAGACAGACATCAGCGTTCGATGTTTAGTGGTGGTGTTACAGCCAACGTTTATATTCAGCGGGGTGTACCACCCACGTTGTTCGCGTCTCGACCTCGCTTCAGAATCAGAGATGCGAGCAGCTTTCTACAGAAATTACGACTACACGCGTTATCGAGCAACGTTAAAAATTTAAACCTTTATTTTATTAAATTTCAAGCGTTGTAATTTATTTAATTTCATTGCCTAATATATTTTAACAGTAAATATCAATATCGTGATGTACCACTATCGTCGTCGATTGAGTTACGGCAGGGCTTTTCCATTTCGTTCCTCACAGCGTCAATTCATTTTGACTTTGGAAGCAACAGTTTTCAACTAATTTTGTGTTTATTCTAATTTTTTTGCCTTGTTCAATTGCATATTAATATAATGTCTCCTTTTGTCGACGTTGCATTCACACTACTTCAACATACTTTTTGGTTATGTATAGATTTTTATATTATTACTATATTTCGTGATCCTAAAAATATTTTTTATAAAATGGAGTGGTCTGAAGCAGACATAGGTCGTTTTAAATACTTTTCTGACATCTTATTGACCAATATTATATTGTTGCATGTTCTCTGGAGCTCAGAATTTGACACATTCACGTCTTTGACACGTTGAATCTGAACTGAATATGCATGGGATTCATGTTTGACTAACAAATTCCAGTTCCGTCTTTACGGAGATCTGACTGGTCTGAGAGAACTAATTCCCTTTGCGACGTTCCATTCCCAGTCGGTGCGCATCCACAACGAGATATAAGTATTTGTGTACGCCTGTGAAATCGTCATTGAATACCATATTTTAACTATATTTATGTTAATCCCTTTAATATTTTTAGACACGCAGTTTCTGACGTATCGCATCTTTTAAATGCCTGTATAGCCAAGATGTTCTGCAGTTGTCTCTATTGCTACTGAATAGTTCGACTTATTAGGGTACAAACATTCTATTTTAATACTTAGTGGTGAATTCTTATAAATTAAAAATTAATAAGTAGCTCCTTTTGACTCTCCCGTGCTAATTATACAGTTGTGTCACGATCAATAATTACCTGGGAGTCCCAATGACTGACAAGGTTACCTCGTGAGAGAGTAGTAGTAGAGAGAGTTTAGACAACCTCTAAATCTGGCAACGGTCAATGCCTTGACATTTATTTAGAATAAGAATGTCTACGTATACCGAAGTTAAAGTTGCAATCAACTTTTCTCTGTCTGATAAACGATCCAAAGCAACCGATGTTATATATCTCCTTTAAATTAAAAGAAATGACAAAAACAATATGCGATTTAGTAGAATCATAAAAGCAAGCGAACAGTTGTAGCTTTTAACTTGTCTGTTGAACAAAGACAAAATGTCTCGATTCCCCGTAGAGTTGTCTAGACCGCTCGCTCGCAACGTAAGGGAGATATGGCACTTGCCCGACAGTAGACGGTAGGTACCTTTTCATGTTCTATTCGTAGGTGAATAACGAACTGAAATACACCATTTACTTTATGATCCCCTTCGTTTTTCTTCCATTACGGCATAGATGGATATGCGGATTTGGAGATAGGTTAGCCAAGTTATGTATCAGAGTACGAGAATCGCTATCGACCTTCTGTGCTCTTAATTTATTTCGTTTGAAGCGAAGCGAAAAAAATTTTATATTTTATCTTCAAAAACAGCATATAGCGCACAGAGAATATTCTTAATTACATATTAATATCTTAATTAATATGTTTATCGTTAAATTAATTCGTACCGTTCCAATGAAACAACTAATCAAAGAATTTCTATGTCATATAATTTTAATACAGTTAAAAAGAAAATTAATAAGCCTGTTAGTATGGATACTTCATTTCACCTTTAATGATCCATTCACTTAAAATGTAATTTTAATTTACAAATTTTAATCTCCTTTTTTCTAAATTGTATTATGAGGCTACAAAATTAGTAATAATGTGCACAAGTTAGATGAATACTTAACCCCCGCTTACATTATACGGCGAAATTAAATTTGGACGTTTCAACCGGTCAAGAAATAAAGGCACATTCTATTCGGGCACTCGCGCTTTTAGTCTCTGAATTTTCTGAATGCATCCGCCGTTTCCATTAAGCGCCTAAAAGATCCACGTCCGTTCCGTTTCCTCGAAGCAGCAACATTTTATCTCGCCGAGTTCAGTGTACGAACGCTAGCGTGTAAACATGCCGCAAGTGCTGTGGAGTGCCGGAGGGCCACTCGGCCCGCAGCGCCTCTGAATGCCCACGTCCGGCGACTTTGCCCCACTCCCTCTTCCCATGTACGGTCGGCCGCACGCTACATGCCTTCGCCTTATATCCTGGTATTAAGACCTGTATTTGCTCGAGGAGGACGTTTGATGTGCAGCGGACTGTACGCTCTTCGGTCGCGATACTTTCCGATAACGTCCGACAAGTTTATGCCGGCAACCGTCACGCTGTACACTACCTTACGACTTCATAGCGACCGTAATTCACAGTTAAAACCGGCCGCAATGTACGTTGCGCCCATTTCACGTGTCATTCCCGTTACCCCAGTTTATTTCTGTGTAATATTTACGAAGTAATGTTTAATAAATGACGTGCAAACCATAACATATGCCCTGAAATAAAAAGCCCTGATTGATTATTCTGATATATCGAATAAAACGAAATGGAGCTTACACAAAGGTCGGTATCAATTTGTTCACATGTAGTTAACATTTATATGAGATTTCGTATGATGTATATTGTCCAGGTAACCAAGGACAGAGTAGATTCGCTTAAAAACTAAGACTTTTTGGGATATATGTTCATTATGACGTATGTTTAGCTTTAGCTGGAACTTCTAAATGTTAAAAATTGGACTTAAGTTGTTCGGCTGTCGTTTGATTTTGACCGCGTCATCCTTAGGTACCGCGCAAAGTCGTTTTTCTTGTTTACTATTATAGTCTCATGGACAGGGTCTTACAAAAGTTGTACTTGTCAGCGTCATAATCATCAATATAATTGCAACAAAAAAACACAGGCAATCGAAAACTGGTCTTAGTAGCTCTTCAGTTATCAACCTTTGATGGAAATAAATAGAACAACTCGTTAACATGATGAACGACTATTGTCATAAGATATCATATTATTTATTATCACCATTCGATTTTTATCGTTTTTTAAAGAGTACCATTCATATATCTACCCTTCTATGTATTTTAGAAAAAGAAACTGTTACAATACCGAAGACCATATGATGGTGGTCTGTAACAGTGTTAAACGAACATTTTTTATAGAGGCGTAGCCACACAACGTTTTTCGTTGCAACTTGTCTAAGCTAGCCTTAGTTTTATATATAATAGCAGCTTGGCTCGAGATTGGTAGGATGAATAGAGAGAGGTTAGTATTGAACAGGGCTGTCGTTAGTTGAAATACTTCCCCTCCATTTCTCTTGTACAAAAAAGAGTGGTGGTATATGCTTAAGTAGAAAGTCAATTCTTTATTTACTCGCCGCAGTAAACTGCTGAAACTGGACATGATTTTTAAGTTCTAACTATGGTTAAGTAAATTTAGAAATGATAATTTGAGAAATAAAAAAGTATTCTCTGAATCACCTTTGAATGTAATACATACATTCAAAGGTGATTCATTGGATCGACTTCTCGATCGACGACTGTATATTTACGTTTTAAGATATAACATGTTATTACTATTACGCTTAACAGTTTGGGTTATAAGCAGAGAAGAATGGCACAGGACTAGTATTAGATATTAATTTGGAGAGATATGTAGAATAGGAAATTACTTTATCAGTTTATCCCTTCTTCTGTCACTTTTATCACTTTATATCGGTTGGAACGATTGGTCGTAATATCCCCCCC
>JWHW01027149.1:208736-223899 GCA_000931545.1 Papilio glaucus
CTTCTTCCATAAAAAAGTACGGTTACGGTTGTTTAGAAAGGCGTGGAAGAAGAAAACATGTTTTGCTTAATGTTGGAGGCAGGAGAGTGATTAATAAAATTAATAATAAAAGATAAATACATAATTGCAATTTATTATACCTAAAATCATTAATCATTGTTTTATAGGGAAGCGTGAAAATAGGTTGATTACACACACGAGGGCGATGTTGTTGACACAAGAAATGCAGTTCATATTTACAGTTCGTCGAACCGTCGCCGGCTATCCGGACTGGAATTATTTGTACACGTATTAAATTGACAGCGGGTAAACATAGTTTGCGCCACCCGCCATCCATTTTCCGATGGCTTATTTCAAAGTCTAAGAAAATTACGCTAAACGTAAATAAGGCCGCTCGGGGAATTAAAAAGGCGACTGCTATCGTTTTACTCGTGCGCCTCGGCTAGGCAAGGATCGAGAGCTATGCAATTTCCACTATGTTTATTCATTACCTAATGGGATATTTATGAGGCTCACCAGATCTGTGAAGTACTACTGATTGACATAGTACTGCTATATTACGAATACTCATACCCAATGAGGCGTGTTCACGTAATTGCATGAATATCACAAGAATTTCTCTTTTCCATGCCCATACGGCCGACGTGCCGCGATCGATATATCTTATAATGTTCTTTTTCAGATGACGTCAACTACGTAATATATATTTACGTATTTTTAGTGAAGAAAAAACGATATACTAGTACCACATGAAGTATCCGGTTGCTTCTTCTCGCTATAGTGATACGATAAGTGCTAACCGAAGTCGAAGACGTACCAAGAAGCGTTGCAATCTTTAAACTTTAGAATCGTCTTTCTTAGAACGACAGACTAAAATGCTGTACTCGACCTATTTATCTGTCGGCGATTAATAATTCTAAGAATCGATTACCAATTGGGAGTCAGTCATAATATGAACAAGGTGACTCAACGTGCCTTTGAAATCACAATGGTATTGTATATACAATACCGGTAAGGCAATCATTTATAATGTATGCAGTCTTATGTATATGTATGTATAAAACACACACAAATATTTTTTACTGTAAACAACGGCGTGGACATTCCACGTTGCATACAAATCTTTGATCTCGTGTAGAAGTGCATGAAGTGTAGAAGTATAAAGTTTTTACATTTTGTTTGTTTTTAATCTTGCACTACCACAAAATACGGCTAAAATCTTTAACTTACTTACTACTTTAGTTTCACGGATCTTATTAGATTACTACTATTGGGTTTGAAGTACTCTGCAAGTCTAGAATCTGGTCACTAATGAAAAGAGTTGTTTTAAAGATCGCATTGGAAAAGATTGACACAAGCGATTCCTTCTCAGTCTTTGAGGCGTAAGTTAATAAATAAACACAGTTATTAAATTGTCGTTCCACAAAGCACAAAAATATTAGCGAGCGATGGACAGAGCTGTGTTCGGTGTTTCTCTAAGTGATCTGGAATGAAGAAATTCGACGGAGAACTAAAGTGGATGTCATAGTTCTTAAAGTCAGTTCGGCTGGTGGCAATGGACCAGTCACATCTAGCTAGCCATGCCAGATGGAAAACCTTGGTATGGACGCTACGAGATCAGAAGTGTTGGGCCCGCCTTCCAGATGAACCGATGACCTCGTGATGACGACAGAAAGTCGGTGAATGCGGAAAATAGAGGACTACATATCGTGGAAGGTGATGATGATGTATGCTAAATTTACTTTCTTCCTGATAAATCAGCACCGAGTATTTACATAATAATGAAGTACTTTTAAAGCATAAAATATTACGCTAAAATCGGCCGTGGCACGTATGGGCCAACACATAAAAATAATATGATTAAACTAGTTAGACCCTGGTTAATATTGTGGCGTGTCGTTGTTTCAGTGAACTGGCCCATAATTTGGGTAAAGCAATTACTCCTGACGCGGGTCGGGAAATTCTCTAAATCCAACGCACTAAAATGTAATTCGCTAAAAGTTAGTAAAACATTGTAAAACACGTACCGTGAAACGGATGAGGTCGCGATAAAAGTGGATTTAATCGCGCCCGCCAAGTTTAAGGTTGCTGCGAATGCTCGACGAATATTTAACTAATACTTTTCACACTGCGATCAAGTTTTAGGAACAAAGTGCGATTTTACAAGCGTTAAATTCCTCTTTGTTTGCAAGTTGTATCCGTGGTTAATTTCATAGCGTCGGAGCGTACGTGACACAAGTGAATAAAACTGTATCGAAGTCCTATATATCATAAATGCTATCCAAGTTGGTTTCCAATAATCTAAATAAAATTAGTCAAGATACTAATTCTTTTTCCGAAAATATTTAGGTACATATGAAATAGTCGGGATAGAAAAGGCAGGATCTGTGGAAGTATAAACCATTTAAGATAGTATTGATAGTTATAATAATCTTTAACCGTAGCATTCTCTTGTATTTAGCCGTATTATACGGTCAAACTCATAACTGTCCGTTGTTAACCATGAGTGTTTCATGGTACTTATTCTCAAGCCGTGCGGTAAGTTACGCTTTATATGTGTTTATATTGAGCACGTTTAGCGTTCGGGTAAGTTTTTAATACGAAGTCAAAACCGTCCAGTAAACAACAGTTTTAAAAATAATCATTCTAATTGATACCAACAAACTTGCAGCAAATCTGATTCATCCACACGCAGCATCAAATTTTAATTTTATTTTAGATGAATAATTTTAGGTATCATACAAATTCAAATTAAAGTTATTCCATTATTTTTTAATTAAACCAGAGTTTTAGACGGATTCTCGCGCTCATGTACAGGTTGCGGTAGCTTCCCACAATTAGGACGTCAGCACACGTACGTTAATTATTAACTGAATTGTTTAGGAGAGTTGACGAACTTCGGCTATCACTCGCTAATTGTTTAATTGATGCCGTAGACCTACGGACAATTTGTTAGTCGCTTAACATCCCGGAATGCAGTTTGTAACTATATAAATAGAAACCAAACTAGAACAAAAAGTTATCTTTAGATCAAGTTTCAAATAAATATATGTGTACTACCATGCCAGCCAACCAGTGCAAAAATCATCTTAAAACTATCGGATGTCGTCTATTCGTAGTGACTTGGATGGTTTGCAATAAACAATCCACGGCTACATTTCTGGATGGCATCAGTATGTTTTAGAAGTTAACCCCAAAATATTCATTGATTAGTTATATTAATTTCTTTTAAATTGTACTACCAGATTATTTTCAAATAAAAGCTAATGTGTTAAACATTAAGAACTACTGTAGCTACCTGAACTGTTAAAATAACATTAAAAAAACGTCGGAAGTGATGCTACTATATTATCTCTCTCTTTTTGGACTCTATATTTGGACTCTGAAACTATGTGATGTAACTTGAAATTAACAAACGTACATGTACGTTTGTTAATTTCTATACGAGTATTAAGTCCTCTCTGTGATAAAATGGAACAGAAATTATTTTTGTTTACAATAAAAATTGTAACACCCACGGTGTTACAAGCGTGATGTTGAACGGTGTAATAAGATCCTCCATGAAACCCATCCCGCGGGTATCATAATATTCAAGGCAATAAGTAAACAAGAGAACGAGCGGCAGCTTTCTCTTGAACTAAGTTTTACTGCAGGCTGGCTCTCGCAACTGTACCCAATTACTGGGAAAAAGTCTCTCTATAAACTCGTGGGGGCAAAGTACATTCATATTGCTCGGTTATCTAAACCATCAGAGCATTACATCTCATAAGTTACTTCTGACGATTTAAATTAATAAAAGCAGCAAATAAAAAAGACCCAAACAGTTAATTTATAGTATTACTTCATAGGATCTTCTAATAGTAAAAAGATATTCCAAAAAAAATCGAATAAAAACTGATCAAAGAGATCATTGCGATAAAGTATATTAAAAAAACACTACAATACAATTACGGCTAATATATCTCATAACCACTAATATGTTAGTATATACTTAAGAAGATGGGATGATTCTTAGAAAGACGAATAATTCCATAGGGTCTTATGGTAGCGGAATATATAACAACCAACAAACATACATACTAAGCCAATAAAAGCGTATCAATAAGAAGCGACCGGTCATACTTTATCGTATTAAAAAAATTATAAGTTTGGTGTTCCGCTCCCATTTCTAAAATAAAAAAAAATCAAATCGCACATTAAGATTTTTAAGCGGCAAAATAATCGACAGTAGTAAAAATTTACCATCGCTTTTTGTTTCAGCAAACTGACTTACCGTTGAATATAAATGTAAAAACATCAATCGATCAAAAAAAATTGGTAAGAAATTCGGTCGTAAGAAGGCTTTGTACCACGACCGTATCGTTTACTTATAGGATTCGTGAAGCTCGTAGGCGGTAGTTCATTAGGTGCTTCCGCGATCGTCAGCCTCGCCGGCACACGCCGCCGCAAGGTCACACCAAACCTCTTTGTCTCTGTTTCGTTAAATTTATAGCAAAAAACCGACCGCGGCACTCGATAAACTAATCGTACATCGTTAACTTCACAAGTATTTATGCAGGCGGGCCACAGTTTTATATTTTTCATACTATACTAAAAACTAAAAATGTAGAACACGCTTGAAGAACTGAGCCATTGGATATGCAGATCCTGTGTTATATGTATGAATATTTGGAATAATCCTACGAATTAAAAACATTTGAACGATTCATGATTGTAGTAGCTTGTAGTAACTAGTCCAAGTATCAATCTTGTTGGTCACATTAACTTTAATGTAATCACTTTGGACGAGATAAAACGGAATTATTTTAAGTGTATCCTTAGCACCACGCATTCAGATTTTGGCACCATTAAACAAACGTTATAAACCGCGAATTAAGGATACGCCGTTTAAGATCGTAAGAAGTTCACGCTTCGCCGTACACGATTACGCTTACGACCTTTAGCTCCCGAATCTCGTCGGAAATATGTAAAGCTTCTAAGAGCCTGTTCCATACTCTCCGGCGATGCCAACCCCGTGAATAATATTAATTTGCAGAATACTAATGGCAAGGGATTACGTTAAATGAATTTTAAGGCGCGTTACTCATTACGTACGCACAACAGAAGATTGATTAATATATGTTTTTTTGTTTTATAAAATTTAGTATTTTAAGTGTAAATAGCTGAAACTGTACTTGCGAAATGACAATGTGTAATAAGAATTAGCTAAACAAGTCAAAAGTAGGTTTAGTACACTAATGTCGAATTTATTCCCTTTTTAATTAGATAACCATGACTGCACTATCTACAAAAATAATGACAAGTATATTACTTAATTCAACGTAAAGTATCTGTCGCTCTGACCATCTTTTTAGGGTTGTACGATGGTGAATGTAAATGTTTATAATAAAAAGTAATTGAGATATTATGTTGCATAGTAGGATTTAAACTGGCCGTTATCGTAAGCGGTTGCGTGACTTAGAAAACTTTCAAGTAGACGTTTGGCCATGAGCGCACTGCTCAACTACGTTACAGTTACAGTTAGTAAACGTACAAACAGTTTCTACTAAAATACTTAATAAAACTTTAGTAGTCGACGATCTTCATCGTCAGACATCAAAAGTTTCCTGCTCGGTATTGGAACTTTGCTAGACACGCAGAATAAATATAAGGTTGACGTCTCGTGAATTCAAAATCCACACTAAAAGTTCGCCTCCAATGTTACAACAAATACCTTGTTAAACTTGATACTTTTTCGGTAGGATTAACGTAATCGAATCCTTATGGGCAACTGCGAAAAAATATTCCAGAGGGGTAAAGATTTTTTCGCCGCGAGTTGTTTATTTTAATGGAAGTTTAATTTTTCAACGTGGCGACTGTCGCGCCTTCATTAGTGGCTCCGTTGTTTATTCGTTCTTCTGAAAAATAAACGGAGTATTTTCTTGCAACCACCGACAGTTTTCATCACTGGTAAAACGGACCGTTTAGAAAGGAACTTGCCCGTTAGTGACGAACAAACAATGGATTGTAACGCAGTTGCAGTTTTGAGTTTCTCTAGCACGACTTATTCGATAACATTACTTCATACACGTTCCATTATTTCTAATGTCACGTGCGGATGTGCGATATGAGCGGCTTAGTTCGATTAACATGCATCGATCGAAGCGAGGCCGGCATTTTCATCGGTACCGATCATTATGTAAAAAGTAAGTATACTTCGCTTAAGCTCGGGGCGAAGCGATACGAATCGCCAATTTGTTCCACACGACGCACGAACTATTTTTGTTGGTAATGAACTTTATATGGCAATGTAACTTACATTAATCTATGAATTCTTGTAAGCTGTCTATGATCTGACACAGACAAAACCTGATGAATTTTTTTCATCTTTTACAAATATCATGCCCGAGGACTACACGGCACTGAGGGCGACACAGTAAACTAACTCGGTTCTAAGCGTTATTGTGCCACTATATTGCATACATTGAGATGTAAGATTTATTTACAACTAGAACGGTTGACTTGGTTATCTTATGTAAGACCGAGAAACGCAGTTACATATTTACCGCATTATTATTGTCGTCATTAGTCAAGTTGCGTATGCACTGAATGCGTACAGCTATTTGTTAGCTTATTTGCTGTATAGATTATGTGGAAAATGAAACCGTGTACAAAGTTGTAAGGCACGGTCGTAGTAGGTTAGCCGTGCCTCCCCTCGTGCGTTGAACTAGCAGTTAAATATAACTGCTACAACACGTGTGCGTCGGAAACACGACGTCGTGCTCCCCAGCTAAGAACATTTCAACCCGGACTTTTTTTCTGCTTCGTACAAACTATTTATCATTGATTTGTATACGGTAAACATAACTCATGTAAATGTTTGAAATATTTTGTTAGTTTCAAATGCAAGAAGAATTACAATTTAGTTTACCTATTTTATATATGAATATCGCTGCGCACCGATACGCAAAGGCACGCGGAACCTATTTTAAAATCGGAGACTTTTTATCCTTCACACAAAACGCTAGCGAAGCATTGAACAAGGAACAAGGTAAGCTTAGGGCATAATGCACGGCCTACCTGAAGATTCACAATGGCGTTCAATGAACTCGCGACGCCCACCCGTGTCATTATGACGCTCGGCGAGCACTTAACTATTGTTGCCTTCTGAGCGCGGCGACTTCCTACCAATGTACACTAGCAGTCGACACAATACCACTCCCTCGGTTATTGACAACCCTGCTTTTTCATCCTAGAACAACTCTTTTCACTTTATGTAATGCACCCCGCGTTTATCCCCGCTTCATTAGAATCACGAATATTTGAGGACAATCTTCTGGCAATTTTTCTTGGACGTAAACTTTTGTACGACGGGGTAATGCATGCAACAAAGGCTACAGGAAATTCTCTTTTTATGAACAAGTTCAAAGTTAAGAATTCAAAGTAATCAAGAACTCTCTTTGTTGTATTTTATAAGTACAAAACTTCTAGTTTCCTTAGTCGTTTTATGTGCACTACACTTTTCCTTTGAACCCAAACCAATCACAATATTGATAAAACGGAACCTCCTCATTTACAATATTGAATTTTGAATATTAATATTGGTTCGCATGATCTAACGTAGGCTCGTTTTTTTCCTTTACCAAGCTTAATTTTTCACGAATAAGGTCACACAAAAATAAACATGAGTATATAATTTATTTACATGATAGTACTGGCCACTTTCGATTCTTCCTACCCTCAGAAATTATATCATCTTATTTATTTTTTTACGTAAAAGGGTTAGCTGTCCAATTTTATATTAATAAAAAGCATTCTGTCGCCTTATCTGTTAAAACCCCTTTTAAAGCTCAATAAATTCTTTATAATTTTGCATTGTTAAAATAATATTCCGTTTTACTAAAGCGATACAAAGATAAACATTTAAAGGGATAAAATTACTCGTAGAAATACAAAAGTTTGTTAAAAAACGTGAACAGCATCCATATTTCGAATTGCTCAGATCGTTTGAGGTAGCGTAAGCGTTTTGTATTATCATTTTATATGCAATTTTAAACATATTACTTGAAGTTCATAATGACAGTGTTAAATGAGCACAACATAAAGCCGTCGCAATATGTATCTTTAATATGAATTTATGTCAATTTTTTATTCGTAAGAGTGTGGATTACAAGTTTATTGTATACTATATGCGAAAATACTTTATCCCCGATCTAATATAGAGTCGAAATAGTTATAACTAGCTGGCCCGGCCCGACATCGTACCGCCCTATAGTTAATACATTTTTTTTTGATATAGGTTTTATTTTACCGATAATGGCTTACACATAAAAGATAGATAGCTGTCTTGGGCATTTTTGTAGGACTGTTTAAGGTAAACATTTCCATTTTACATTATATACATTCGTGTACCTCTAACGGTTTTTGCAGCGCACACATCATCACTACACACAATACCTTTATAATTTATAGCCTTTATGTTATAAGCTATATTATTGTAAAGTTGCATTAAAATCCATTCAGTTGTAATTTTTCCGTGAAAGAGTAACAAACATCCATACATAGAAATTTTCGCATTTATAATATTAGTAGAATTTTCTTACCTACTAACTACTTTTAACTTTTTTTCCTAACTTACTTTTATTTTTCTTATTATTAATTTTTAATCAACTGTATGAATATAGTACGAATTTAAAAGTTATTACAACTTTTCTTCCGTCAACATGCATATTAACTAGAAGGTATTATCTATAGCAGACGTCCGTTACGAACTCTTCATCGCTCAATTCAAAAAATATTGAAGTTAGAAGAAAAAGTTTGGTGATTTATTTCTATCTTGACAGGGAGTGCTTCAAAAAAGTTTTTGAAAATATTTGAAAGGGGCGAACTTTATGTAAATTTCCCTCTAAGAATTCTCTCGAATATTGCAAAGGCACGACTGGTATGAACACAGTCTTATATTATATTACGATAGTTTTTCTAGATAAAATATGCAGTAAGTTTTTTCTTTATCGACAATGTAAACCGGTCTGAAGGCATGCGTGTCTGTCATTGAAATACAAAGTCGCTGCGATAAGCGGTGAAGTTGAGCACGCAAAGTTATTAAAAGTATAGACGGGGACAGAGTAGAAGCAATCCCGGTGTAGCGCCGTAGCCAACTAGCTCACACTAAGTAGGGCTATCGATTCGAACGGCGATATAACTACGTTATAAGTGCCCTCACTTCTCATACTGCACCAAAGCGCGCTAAGCACCGTCACCCCTATGAACTATACGTACAACTTTTACCCCATAGTTGCGAGCAAGTTGCGTCGGCCGCACGTATCTCGCATCTAGTGTACGCCGCTATTCAAACGCGAACCGAGAACGATTCGGGCTTTCGATTGATTTTTATTTGTTTCCGCTTTGGTTTCTGTAACATTACAATTTATTGTATTAGAGAAATAGGCCCACGAATTTGGAGTAGGGTTCGCGTGTTGTAGCCGACGCAGCCGAGGATATCGATCGCAGTGCGCGCGCACTCTCCGCCGGAGTGTACACAGATGGCTGTTGAAGCGTTTCGGTGGCACGCCGCAAGAACTGAAGTGAACACTTAGTGTCATCAAAGTGTCATCGACAGCTGAGGTCTTGTGTTAATAACGAGGCTCTTGATTATCTGCTCGGAGCCGAGACGCACGCTCGACACCTCCGCCTTAGAATGGAAGCTTGAAATTTCGCCGTTAGTCTGCCTAGCGTCGGAATACCTTAAGCATTAAATGTAGGTGCGATCAGCTGTGGGTAGCGCTCCCCCGCCCCTCTTATCTACGTCCTCCCGTGTGATTAATCACAGGCGCTGAATCTTTACGCTCCCGGCGCACGGACTGCGCCGGCCGCCGGCTGATGGACTCGCTCCTAACTAGACATTCGTCTTGTGATTCGCTTAATTTGTTTCGGCGTTGCCGCTACATGTCTTTATTATGAGTATTATTTGTACTTGCCTACGTAAATACATTTTGCCAAGTGTCTGAAGGAGATAAATAATTTATTTGATATAATCAATTTGGCATTGATGAAATATTCAAAATATGCTTCAATTTAAATATTAGTGGGATAATCCACTAAGCTTAGAAAATATTTTAAATTCTATTTCGCTAAATTTATTTCTTACCAGGATACAGATACTTTTAAGGAATGTTTCGTCTTATCTTGAAAAATCGCGTTTCTCCGCCAAGTAAATTTTTCGTTCTCAAGTTTAATCAATTTTTGTAACTAAGGTTTAGCAAAGTTTGAACATAAACTGTACGCTATATTTCTATGCGGAAGTTTAAAATTATGAAACAAAGTTGTTTAGGATTCGCGTGATTTAGGAAAATATTAAAGCATACATACTTGCGTTCATGTATATTTCGTGTGCAAATAATAGTCATGATAGTCCAATAATTTAAGCAAAACCCCCGCGTTACCAATGATTTTCTGCGGTTATGTATTAATCTATAGTAAAGATGAATATCTATTTATTCCTTGGAGAGTAATGCAGGCATGATTTTACTTTGATGTGTGTTCATAGTTCATAGCAAGGCACATTTTAATATAGTATTTTTATAATTGATTATTTTTGTTGTTCCCATTTTCTAGTTACCTGCTAACTTTCATTATTAAGGTTTTTGGTTCTCTATTGACATTCAAATGTCATAGTTATTTTTTAGACGAATATTACGAATATAGATGTAGACCAACCAGGAAACTAAAAAGACGATTGACAACTTGATCATTGATATTAAACTCATTTTTTTATCGCGCTCATTTAAATGTTTTTTGACATTAGAGTACTTTACAGCACTAACATCGATCAGTCACTTTCAGGTGCATTGTGAACTTATTTTCTTAGAATGTTCAGGAAAACAAGTCATATGACTTCGAATTTGATGTTTGGAGACAGTAAAAGCGATCGGGTTATTGACGATTACGTTGGTTCACATTATTATTAACATAAACTATACTCGGCCAATGCAATTAACGTAATTTAATCATTGTGTGTGTCTGCTACATGTTTTTGCAATCTTGACAAAGGTCCAGCCACTTTTTATGTTAATTTTACGGCAAATAAACCGCAAGGGCGTAAAAATATACACAAGAGGGTACAGAATAGCGGGCGCGAAAAACAAGACTTTTTTTTTAACTGTTGAAAAACCGCAGTTGCTTTCGTTTAATTTTACAACTTTTTTTAAGGCTATAAAGATTTACAAAAAATAGCAATGTTAAAGACAATGTTCGTGTCATGATGATTGGATACTGAATGATGGATGGGACCTGCGTATCAAATGAAAACCAACGACATATTATACTGCTCCTGTGGCGTGGACCCAGTGCTGAGGACAAAATGTATTTTGGCAATACCGGACTGATACCAGATTTATTTAAAATTTCACTCAAGTAGGTAGGTACGGTCGGGGAGAGACTTCGACATTGGTAACGTACTACAAATACACCTACAATTTTTCTAAAGGCTGTCGAGGCTAAAAGTTAAAATCCAAACACCGAAAGTATTCGCGTCGGCCCTATTCCCTATTAATCCTAATGGCATAGCCGTGTTAATTAAAGCCGGTATTTAATTAAACATTCTTTAATGTAGGCCAAAGATCAAACCTCTCACCCTTTTAAAACTGAAAGCTTCAATTTGCCGAAATATCTTCATGAATTCAGCGTCTCCTCAGACCCTCGAATAAACTGCAGTACCTACCGCCGTCCTTGTGTAAGAGATACCGAAATTAAACACAATTGAAGTAACCCTTTCATTACTTAAAATACAATTTATTTTTAGCGCCCAGCGAGAGGACTGTTTGCCATAAAATGTATTTTAATCCTTCGTTTAATTAATCATTCAGAATTAATATTCTGTATTATACAAATATAAGACATAGGATTAAACATACGACGAGTATATGATATATAACTTTAAACTTTCGTGGTTTTTACTCATACAAGGTTTGTAAAAAACGGGATTCTTACCACGATTTGCCTTTTTGAGCTTCCGATCAGTCAGCCCGTGATCATAGCGCATGCAACTGTGCCGAAATATCGGGACCTCAAAAAGGCTAATCGTGGTAAGAATCCCGTTTCTTACAAACCTTGCTTGACGAGTATATGATTTTTTGGTTGCGTATGACATACGAAAACAAATTAAATTGTTATGAGGTTAGACAGAGGTATTCAAAAGTGAAAGACGAGTGAACTTCAGTTATTCAAATTTTAATAATTCACGTTGATTTATATTAACCAACCTTGATTATTTTTAATGTCTTTATTTTTAATTAACTTGTAGAATTAATAGATACTAAATATTAATTTCAATAATAAAAATTTATGAGATGCTCTTTAACTCGTGAGATTAAACATAATTATTATGTTACAACAGATATTACGTACAATTCTGCAGTTTATGGTCTTCCCGTGTTTTATAACGACGTAGTAAAACTGTGTGGATATTTTGTCTAGGACTTCCATAAACGATGCAGATAATATTATGAAGCTAGCGTTATTTTTGTTGTTCAAATTTAATCGATTTTACATGGTCATTCACTGGATTACAAATTTTAAAAGTTAGTTTAAGATAGAGAAGATAAAATAGGAAGAGGTTAGTTGTAGTACCCACTAGCCGTAAACTTAATAAGATCGTCGACCTTCACCATCGATCCTGAGAATGTTATTCAATTAGATAAGGTTAAAGAACTACTCCTTACTGAACGTTTTGTTATATAAAAAATAATTTACTCTACTAGTGTAGACAAATATTAATGGCTCACAACCTTTAGGACTATTGGGTGCGATATGCGAAAGGCAGTCACATTGTTGCCATATAAAACGTGATTGAGGACAAAAATATAAATGCTTGTGGCCAGCCACCGATAACTACGATCGCTAAACACATCGTATTTGTCAAAAAAGTTTACAAAACTTTGATTTACGTAATCCAATGTATGTAAATTGTATACCAGCCGTTGAGTTTTTTGGGCGGACCCAATATTGCCGGGAGCGGAGACAATGATGACCCATTACTTGTGATGCGTTTTATTTTACACCGTGAAATATCTTTATTAGAATTGGAGCGACAAAATCCTCGCCTTAATTGATGTTACATCGCCATGTTATGGAGCTATCGGCAATAAAAGAGTGCTTATGTGCACGCCGATAACATATGTTTATACAGTCGCGTACATTACTTATCGTCTGGCCATACAATAGCAGCATGAACTAAATCTACGTCAGCTTCTTTTCATCGTACGTATGGTTTTACATAATTCATAAGCAAGATTAAAGATAGGTACAGATAAGGTAAAGCCAAATATATATAAGCTTTGCATTTACGTTGTACCTTTATAGTGCGCAGGATTCCTCTATGTAGTAATTTGGTAAAGTTAGTTCTAGTCAATACACATTATTTACTAGAGTAGTAGTACATGAGCGATACAAACGATAAGAATTTTAGAAAGATGTTAACAAAACATTTATTTTTTTAAATATTTAAACGGAATTCACGATTATTTAGATGTCTTTCTATTCCAATTGCAATTGCCAAAATTAAATCGCCCCCTAATATCAAGAATCGAACTCCCGTTGCAATTATGGACTTGATATTCGCTAAAGTTTACATATAATACAAGCAGGTAAAGTGTATACTAGATCGGTAACCTTGCCCGCTCGCCGACGGCGTCTTGTCGTATCATCCATTCGAAACGACCAAGCCGCAAGGTCTCTGCTTGAGGTCTGGCGACTGATTGTTAATTCAGGACCCGGCTCCCTTTTATAGGCGATTTCCCAATACACCTCATTCTTAATACTGTGCGCGGTCCGTCCGAATCGCTCGCGACACTCGATTTTTGTGGCTGCGGCTAATTGGAAGGCCGGGACGTTCTCGAAAACGTTCGATATCGTTAAAACCTCGCAAACTTGACCTCCTTCTGACCAAACTTGTTTGATTTAAATTATGATTCAATTAATACTGCGTCGTTTACGTTGATATTAATGGCCTTCGTTGTAAAGAATATGCAAACAATTTCAAAATATTATATTGATTGGTTAAGTTATATTACGAAACACAATATTTTTACGTAATTGTCTCGTTGAGTCTACGCCGGAAACTTATTTGTTCCATATCTATTGGTTTTCCAACAACCTTTAGCCTAGCGGTTACAGTACCTAGTTATTTCGCCGAAGGTTCTTGGTTCGATTTCCGGACGCATGTAAACTATTATATTATAAAACTAGAAAAAACCGACTGCGATTCGCGAAAATCCTGAAAAACTCTCGGATGGCAACAAAACTATCATTTGCAAAAAAAATTCAAAAGCCATTTAATAATGTTAAAATTCTGATCTAACGAACATAAAAAATACTAGTCAATTGAGAAACTCCTTTTTTTGCAGTCGGATAAAAAAAAATCACGAATATGTTTTCGATTTGACTTTTAGTTTTTTGTATCGCCACATTTGAGTCCTAATAGGTTCAATTGTATGCGCACATTGATTGTTTTCATTCTTCGCCCAAGTAAGCTTGAAAATCATGAGGGCTTAAATTTCGGGCGCGCTCTGAATTTAATCTTTAAGATAGAAATTGTAATAAAAATTAAAAATTAAGCTCACTGAAAGCGTTTCGTTTGTTGGTTTACTTCGCTTGTACACTTGTCTTAAACATCTTGAAGAATGCTCGCTGCGACTGCTATTCTTTACATTATTCCCGGGAACGAAATGAAAACTAGCAGTACGCAAAAATTGTTTTAGACTTAAGCAAGATTATAACAAAATGCTACAAAAGATAATTTAAGATAGGTACAATGTTTTGAAAAAACAATTTGTAACTTATCCGAACTAGATTCGACATAATTTCCATTTAACTGTTCATTGTACGCAATACTTATGTTAATGGTTACTTTTGTTCTTTAGAATACAATTAAATTTCTACGAACCAGAATCCATTACCATTACCTGATTTATCCAGGCGTTTAGAGAACCACAACAATAATTTGAAATCCCAGCCTTATTTCGATACAAGCCGCAGGTAAACGGACATGCGGACAGCGCTGCCATAACAATCCCGATTTGAGCGGAACGGCGGAGGATCGAAAATAAATACTCTGCTAACTTCCACCTCGGAGCGATACATTTTTATTTTGTATTCGTTTTAGAAATTTTTCTCTTTACAATTTGCT
>JWHW01027149.1:223924-250851 GCA_000931545.1 Papilio glaucus
GCATAGCAACTTTCACAGTAGCGATATTGCCACCGCTCGTACATACATTGATCAAGACCGTGTTCTCTGCATGAAGCGCGCCCGTCGAGACAGCCTTACCCGTGACGTAATAATATACGCTCCCCAGACATTTGAGTCACGTAAAACTGACTGATGCGATATAAAAATTGAACATTCTCATGTCGCAACGATATTCTCTTACCTTTCGTATATCTTACACGTACATGCAAGTAAACTGCTTAAATAATAACGCCAGATGTGTTCCGAGTTAGTTCTTAAATCTAATCCGGCACACATAGTATATTTTGTATTCAATCTTGTCTAGGATACTGAATAAGTTTATGCCAGTTTTATTAAATCTAATGTTATAATGATTGTAATGAAAAAGAATTTAAAGTTGTAAAATTACAATTTTGTTTGGGAAGTTTGCTTTGAAATTCCAAGTTATTCTGGGCCACGAGCGTCTTGCATTTAACTTATCTTTTTTTTTAATTAGCATATAAAATAAATTGATGATCGATTCGGTTTACATTCCAGGGTCGTTACTATGTAAACCGAATCGAAGGTAGACGGGAGCCCTTGCTTCTCATGGGTAGTAGAGCATACGCCAAAGAGACATTCTCAGCCGAAATTCTTCCACTGCTGGACGTAGGCCTCCCCATTAATCGGCACAAAGATCGGTCGGACAGCTGTCGCCCTCATCCAGTTCCCGGACTCCCGCAATCATGACCAGATCATAGTCCACCGTGTGGGAGTCCTACCTACGCTGCGTAGATCTGTACTTGGCTGCCACTCTTGGACCTTTCAGGCTTACTATATAGTTTTGTTACCTCATTAGTCAAATAAAATATAAATAATTATTATACTTTCATCTATTTAATTTTCTATAAATCAAAATTGTGTAACAAATACACATTAAGAATCAAAACACATCATCTTCACTGAAAGCAGTTCCGCAGTAGCAAATCCCCGCTCTTATGTATCGATCGAGATGAGCACAGGTACGACGACATATTTGGAAATCAAACTGAATATTTTGCTGTAATCGAGCGAAGCGCACCGGCGCGGCGGTAGTTAGTGTTATATATGCTCTTCGGTAATACGAATATTACGGATGCGCATAATTGAAATGGAAGTACCGTACCTGCATATAAAATGCCATTACAACGTGACCGAACATCGAACATAGATTTTCACTTGAATCACCAATGGATAAAATTAGATGTCAGATGGAGCTTTAATTTACGAGAAGCCGCTCAACGTGTTTCGGCCGTGCTGTAATATTAAAATTTACTATTTTCATCAAAGTACCTTTATCATAAAATAGATTGTTATTGCTTAGCATTTTTGTTGACAGGTACTGTTCTCAATCTCGGGTGCATTTTCTAGCATGGACTAAAAGAATTAGACGTCAAGCTAACTCATTTCGATCAGTCTAAAATCTATATTTAGCTCACTTTGTTGTGAGCGAGTGAGTTAACTTTTCAGATTCTTACATTCTAATATCCTCTCGCCTATCTCGACTGCAACTAAAGTGCAATCTTTTTTATTTCTGGTTTTTTTTTAATTACATGTTATAACTTTACTGTATACAGAAACTAACTATACGCCGAGCAATGGTGGTTTTAGCTTAAGCTTTCATTGTCGATGTCTGAACTCTGAAGAAATCCATTAAAGAGAAAAATGAAGAATGTCAATTTGCTTTTAAGAATTAGAATTTCTTACCTCTTCAGGGGATCTAACCATCATCATTATCATAAAATATGGTATTTCATCATCAAATATAATTCTGGTCAGAATTTATCTTTGGCTTATAAAAAAATCTGCAGGTTTATGCAAACGCATATTTTATTCGTATCTATGTGTAACATTTATTGTTTGCGCAGTAATTAATGCGGCGGTAGACAAGCATTTTATTTTGCGCTTTATATGGGCCGCTGTGTTGTTAGAGGCGTACGTGTCCGCGAACAACTGATCCGATGTTTATCTTTGTTACAGGTAACACAACTCCCTTTTCATATAAAATGGGTTACAAACCGGTGCACAAACTCGTAAGTAGAGCTACGACATTCTATAGCCGTGACTGACTCTTTAATGCTCCAGTTGCCAGCTTACTTAAAGAAATGGTGGTCATCCGAGATGCAGTCCCTGTAAGTTTTGAGTTCTGTGCCGTCAGTAGTAATATATTTTTCGGTATACATATATCCTACTGTTGCCTATTCGATCTAGCCAACATTTATTACAGCCAAAAATATTAGACAAAGAATAGACATAATTTTTGTTCACTTTTTTACTACTAAATTATTATAACGGATATAAATATTTTATAAATACATGTAATAGTATTAAACAAGTTTAATTTCAGATGGAAATGCTTTTTTAAGTGATATAAGATTACATGCATTGATAAAGAAGATGGTGGTGGTACAATATGTCCAAGTTATATACGATACAATTAAAAGATTAAGCTTTTTTTAAAATAAATATTCGACTTTTATAATTCTCCGAGTAGGGGATGTCTTAGTACAAAGCTTAGTACAAAGCCCATGAGATAAAAATACGAGGCTCTGTTAATAATCTATAAAATCTATTTAAAATACATTTTAAATTTAAAACTATCTACGAAAAGCTATGAAGGTGTATTGCTTTTAAACACTTTTCTTTCGAGTGATATCTATCTCTCATCGACATTATGCCTGATTATCTAATTACAGCATTTAATTTATATATATGCGCTCACGCCCGTTACCCACAGGGGTAAGCAGATTCCACGGATTTCCATTTGGCACGATCCTGGCACACCTTTAATTTATCTCATTAACCACATGCAAGATTCACCAGCCACAAACTTGTCGAGAAATTATATTTCACATATCATTTAATTTTGACCGATGTACTCGTTTAAAAATTAGAAGCGTCCTTTTAATATTTCTGTATATGCATGTTTTTAATCTAATGAACGAGCACGAGGCCATGAAAACTGTTGAGTTTGTTAATGGGGATGTAATTTGCCACGGCATCGGATATTATGTGTTGTGATAGCAACATTTTGACGAACTTTGCTCCGCCTTAGAATTAATTTATGTCGTGTTACCCTATTTGCTGCTTTAATTTTATATCAATTGCAGGCTGAGTTTCACTCAGGTCGATTCCTTTTATCTAGTCAACCTGAGATAGACGTCATTTACTATTTGTAGTGTCCATCATTATTTCATCAGAGATAACGTCGCATACGAAAAATGAATGAGATTTTCGTAACTTTTCATATTTTTTCTAACTTAATCTGCTATTTGAGCCGGAGACAAATGTAACAAATCAAAGATCAAAACAATCTGTGCAACCGTACTTGAGTTTGAAATGGTGTAACTAACACAAATTTGTTCTATTTATTTAGATAATTTATACAAAATGCTGGAAATAGTTTGATGTTGGCCGTTACTAACAAAATAATTAAAATACACATTGTAAAAAGCTAAACGATTTACGCTGAAGCAAATAGATATGATAATAAGTAAATAAGGTTTCGCTCAGATCCAAGGTCACCGTCACAAGCGGCCACCACCTACCCGCGTCATGATGCGAACTTGCGCCAACTGATTATGCCCATTCTCAAACTTATAAATTCTATAGGCCAACGCCGAGGCTGACTTACAAGGTTTTCTTCTATATTATGTTAAAAAAAAATTTGTAGGTCGTATGTCCGAATACATAAACAATTGTGAGTCAAAATTGTAAAGTTTACGTAAGCTGAGCGCTCAATGCGTTTCCGATCATTTTTGTGTATTCTTCCTTTGTTTAATTGACGTTTTCCTCGCAACTTTACAGTGAATAGTGATAAAATCGGTAATTAAGTAGATATATGTTTTTATTAACAATTACAATATTTAGGATATAGAATAGTTCGTTTGCATTCCCCTGTCGTTACGTCTAGGCGTGTATCTGAATGTTATGTTCCAATGACAAGAGTGAGCGGGATTACAGAATCTATGTCTAAATATAGCTAATCTATGTCTAAATATCGGTATGCCGATTGATGTATACTCCATTTCCATACAATATAAAAACTACAGATAAATCACGACGATCTGCAATAACAGCAGTAAAACGTATACATTCGAATCAAAGTTTTCTTCGATAAAATGTTATTTCAAAAAGAAACGGTATTCTACAGCACAAACAATCGCCTTGTTTCAAACTATGTGCATATATATTAACAAATTCAAATGTTAAAACTTTGCGAAATGTAGTTTTCGCTTTCAAAAGTTCAACGGAAACCTTAACAAGTAAAATATAAATCCTCGACAACTAGAATACGAATATCGAAGCGTGTTCGGGAGCGGGGCAACAAGTCGTTACAACCTCTAAACATTCAGGCACCATGCAGCATGTAACGGGAAAGTGGCACTCGAAGGCGCGGAGATTGGAAACGCGATTTCGAGAATACGGGCGACGAGTGCGACACCTGCCGCGGTACCGCTGAATAACGGCCGTGCGATGCAACGGGTGCACGTCTTGCACGATTGCAGTGAGAAAAAAGCGTAATGTTTGCCTTCCGCACCGACTATATGTCGGGGTGCAACTAGTACAAATGTAAGATTATGAAGAGGTTGTGGTCAGAATTTGACTCAATTTGGTCCGGTAGAATTTAAGCATTCTATCGTCTTTCCGCATCAGACCTTACCCTCCACTGTTAATCTTGGAGTAGGTATACTTGCCGTTATTTCAGCCCTAATCAAAAAAATACATCAATGTTCCACGGGAATTTCAATAAACTGTTGAAATAATGCACTAAAACCGCGCCTTTTCATTTTAAGTTTAATAATTAATAGTTTGCATTCCGCTTCGCGTTTTCCTAAAGTGCCACAATATTATCTAATCCTCATCTTAAGGCAACCTAAGTTGGTAAGGTTAGTTTACGTCGGCCAGACGCCACTTAATGTCGATCTGTATAACTATAATGTAATACATATGTTTAGATCTATAAAGGATGAATCAAATACCATATGAAAATCAGTAATATTAGCCACACCCCCTGGGTGACAGATTAAATAATTGATTGCACTGGAAAAGTTACAATTAATATTGCAATAGTAATGCCTGAAAGATATTAGTGAATGAAGTTTTGCTCTGTCGTATAAATACTTGAGCTTTATAACTTAACAGATCATATGTGTCATGCAATACATCTAGACATTACAAAGTCTTTACCCTCGTGTCCACTACATTGGTGACACACTCGGTATACTAATAAACAGGGCAGAGCGCACACGCCGACGATGATTAGTCATGTTACCCCTCCTACCGTTTATCCTAAAGCAGTTCTGCTTCCTCCAGAAAAATACGCTATGAGTTAATCACAAAAGGAACATTAGTTCGCGGTACTGACGTTATTAATCTTTAAGGCACCGTCTGCCGAGTCGAGATTGTGCTATTGTACATTTCTTTTGTTATATCTTAGTTAATCTAGTAACGTCAGTGATTTTATTAAATGTAACTCGCGCGATGTTTAGTCTTGTCTATTTTCATTTATTGATAAATTTAAATGAGTAATATCCGTTTTTTTTATCAAAAGGATATTTTGTTAACAACGTGTATCCAACGAAAAACGTTTAAAATTATATAGTTAAAAATAATTAGTTTGTGGATTATCTGAACTCTAATGTACCTTCCAATACGTCTATAAAATTTACGTTAGACAAAGTCCTTAGTTTCGTTTTGTCGAAGTAAGCCTACTCTCATACTCACGCACTAATTTAAAGATGATACCTGACATTGGTCGGTTTCGTCTTGTGCCTCAAACGATCGCAAGTGAGTTGTTCGGTTAAGCGTTATTTCGGACAATCAACGCTCTAGTGTAATTGAATGATGCTGGTTTTACTTCAATCCACCTCGTATATAAATCTTTTATAATTAATTAGTGCTATTAACATTTTGACTAAATAGTCCTATGAAAATAAACGGGATAGTTATCATGTCGACGTATAATGTGCCACACGTAAATCGTAACTTTTGTCACTCGATTATCTGTAATACTTAATATTACTTAATTACTATAATGCGTTTAACATGATTCGGTTGCTGAAAATATACATAATAATTATTTTAACAAGATTTGGTGGCTGAAAATTTACATAATAATTATTTATATGGCGTGCGTAGAAATTTCTAAATGGTTCTAAACATAAAATATACTTAATAATTCAAATAGCTGTCTACCAAATGTTTGCGTGCACTGTTACGACTTTAATAATGCGATGCTTTTCGACCAACTCACACGAGCAACGTACTACTACCAATGTACATTTTATTGATTGTAGGCTACCATCGTAAATATTTATAAAACGAAGCAGCATTCAGTTACCTTTAGTTTATAATGAAAAACTGACACAAACAAGTGATATGCGTCAGCAATCAATGTTTCTATTAAGTTATCAATCGAACATAGAACTGTCAATAAATAATATTCATCACTATTGACAATTATGTTTCCATCTCCTTTTCAAAACACAATGAGTACTTTGTAGTCTCAAAAACGTGTATTTTAAATTATAAAAAACATTACTTGTTGCCGTATTGCTATTTTTATATGATGTATTACCATGTCACATTAAATTACGTATACATGTACGTCATTCTCTCGGCAGATTATATTAAATACATCATTAATAGGTATTTAAGTTGAAAAAGACATGATGGCATACATATGTGACATTTATCATGGCGGAGTTCTAAAAAGGAGTTCTTGCACTCCGTCGCACACTGTTTTTGTTAATTAATGGTTACGCAATAACCAAACCTAGATCAAAGGTCAGTGTTTGTTTCAATTAAAAATCTGGTAGTTAATTTTTATTTAAAAGAAATGTGAAAACACAAAACGAATTAATTTCACTTTCTCAAGGTCCTAGACAAACAAAAAAATTACTCAAAAAGAACCTTTATGGTACGACGGAGACAAACGGGGCGTAGTTACACAAGATAACGCTATAACTTGAATTATTTAAACCGGTTGTGTTTATACTGTCGATGACTTACTAAGACCACACAGTGAGAACATAAACATAGAACTCTATGTATAACTGCCAACCACATGTTTCATTATATACTCATTATCGATATTTTTAATGTTCTCTTAGTACGATCCAACGAATTCGGTTCGGCGTTTAAATACGGAACTACCATTTAGGTTACAAGTCACCTGTAATCTGAGAATTATTATTGAATTGGTTTAAAGAACGATTGTAAAGAATGTAGCTACGTGATACACTCTGAATGTAATACACTATCCATCTTGTAATACGTGCTGATACGATTCGTACGCATTAGGTGCGCGTGTCTCATGAAAATAATAACTCCACACGTCGTTGAATACATAGACATTCCCTGTCTTTTACTCCTAGTTACAGCCACCATTTAAGTTTTTTATTTATTAATGTGTATTGCTATTACCGTTAACGCTAATTGCATATTAATATGTATTTGATCAGGTCGTAGATAATATGTACTTTGATAAATCACAAGTGGCCGAGCTAGGTCTGGGGCTGACACGGTTCTTCTAACTCTAAAAACCAACAATGATTTTTACAAATTTAAGGTCAGGTATATTTAATAGCAATTATTGCATATTAATAATGCCTGTAACCTATAAGCATATTATGTAAACTGATAAGCTGTTTTATTTTCTAATTAAAAAACATTACATTACTAGCTATAATTCGCAATTTTTCAATTATAATCTCCACGTAAGTTGCAAATGTCCCGAGAATTAAGCAGGCAACATCTGGTAACCCTGTATAGATTGAAGAATTTCGCGACGTGAACACGAAGGAAATTGAGAGAAGCGTTATATGTTGGACAAATTCTAACGGAGTAAGTCGCGTGGGGGAAATGGACCGCGGGCGTGTGCACGCGCACCGCTATAATAGATCGTCCGTCCCAGTTGGTTTCGGCGCGTCGCTGCGTGCACGTGGCTTTGTAAACACCGCCGCGGACGCTTTATATGTTACACTCGCATAGTGATCGCCTTATTTTGTTTCGCTCCCACATCTGTTCCACTCTGTGTCTGTTAATTACATGTGTGTCGTGTCATGGAACCGTTGCTAAGCTGTCTTACGCTTCCTGTCACTCGAGGTACGTCAAAATTATCGTTTGATTCTTTCAAGAACACCTTGCTATATTATGATGATGATTTTCACGGTACGATAACGTTAATTAACTTGCACGTAATCGTGCATTTTAACCTTCAATATAATTGCAGCATAAGCATAATGTTATATGGCTTATTAATTGTTAACAATGTTAGCTAATAGCGGAGTACGATTCTCGCAGGAGGTCAAATGCAAATCGTCTGACCTGGAAGACGTATATGGTAGGCTTAATGTCCTTTGCTCGGTGATTCAGTATTGTTTGTGAATTGTACAGTGAGTTTAGAACAGCTAACTCTAGACAATATCCAAAGATTAAATATTTAGAAATAGATTATTTCATACTGCTTAAACACTCAAGTATTTTTTTTGCTCTTTTGGACTACACAATAAATCTTTAGCTGGAACTAGTTAACAATGATACTATATTTTGTTGGGATTGGTTGTAAAAAAGTTTCTTTTCTTAGTTATGGGAATCACGAGGAAGACTTTTAAAGATATCTTATATTTTGAAAAGAATTTTTGAGACGACTTATTTTCAGTTTCGGTAACTTTTTATAGACGCGCCGTAACTCGCGCTAAAATTTAACTTTAGCTATTCTCGTTAATAGAGTTCATTCTTTGATAACTTTCTACAGAAGGGACCTTTTTATAAAGTCAAAGAAAATATATTGATATATGCTTTATAATACGTATTTAGCACAGTGTATCTAATACGAGAACTGGATCGTCTGACAAACTCTTATCTTTGACCTCCGCGACCTTAAATTATATTATACGACGAACAGCAGACGCCATAACCCTTCTAGAGAAATAAGCGAATGCTGTTATATTGTCTTTATATCTTATCTACGCAAATACATCGTGTGACCCCTTTCATTTCTCAAATATAATTTATTTCTCTACTGTATACCGTAGGATTTTAATGTATTTTATTATATTGTTTATTTCAAATAATTAGGCATGAAATAAAAATTGCTCTCGTGATCATTGAATTCACACAAATAGCGATATTGAAGGGTAGACGTAGAACCGTTCCGATTAAGGTACTCCGACCGTCCGTATTAAGCCGTAGGCCGTCGCCTTACGGAGATTTGCGTTAGATTCCATACAAAATATTTTAAAATATGTTCGTGTACGATTTATGCGTTTTCGTATGATCAAAGTGTTTGTTTCAATTATTTTGTTTTGTAATGTCCAAGTAACAATATTTTGTAGAATGCAATATATTTGTGTAATTATGGTTATAAAATATCTTTTAGCTGGCGATATGTCGGAATATTTTTAAAAGTCCGATGTGGTATTGACATTTGGACAAATTCCGCCGCTCACTTGCGAGACCTTGCAATCGCACAGTTTTCATTGGCAACTCTTGTTTTCCTCAAATACACGTTTGTGAGGCGTTTTACAATCGAAAGAATTGTGTTCTCTATTTAATAAGTAATTTGATATTGAAAAGATAGATAGGTAGATTCTACTACCTATGTAATTACAAAATGAATGTCCTCATTCATTTATATTTTTTATGTAGTAGATTGTAGTAGTTGCACGGATATATTTTGTACGTACATATATATTTGAAAAAGTTACCGTCATTGACATGCCTTCTAGAATTCAAATCCACGACGACAGTCATAAAAATTAAACAGTTACACTTTATGAATATTTGAGGAATGGTATAAATTATTCAATTAATTCGCTGATAAAGACCTATTTTCGCTTCTTAGGACGTTAAAGCTATTCTCAAAAAAAAAAAACGGTTCCAGACGCTATTTCGTGTGTTATAGGAATGGGTCCGTGTTTTAAAGGAATGGGTCCGTGTCGCTGCATACGATGAATTCGCGTGTTTATTCACAAGTTTGAACAGAGCGTTGGGCGCTGTTATTCGAGCGCTCGCCGAAAGTGGAAAGCCTTGGTATTATCGAGTAGGGGAGTACACGGCTATTTAGCAACGGCGCCATGCGATTGTGAGAATATCTATGCCAGCGTCGCATTGCTTATCTGAACGATTTTAGGCACATACGGCGTACGATGTATGTAAGTACGCTGTGTGCTTGAATGGTGATGGAATTGTGATCTTTTAGCACTTTATATTTAAATAATATGTGGAGACTTTGTTCATTTCATTTGCTCTCTCAATAATTGAATGATCATGTATTTTAAGTTACAATAACCGAATATTCTGTCAAATCTAGACACTTGTTCACAATATAAAAATCTGAAAAAGACCTTAACACAATTTTAATGTTTATGTACTAATATAATGACATTTTAAGGCACTACACATACACTTGTATGTTTATGCGACAGAAACCGAAACCAACGCGTCAATCGATGTAGATAGACTTAAATCAGTTAATAAGAAAGTTGAGATGTATGTAAATTGACCAGCGATAGTTGTAGATGATGCTCGCAAATCCCACGATGAACTATAGGATAATGTTCAGTACTAAACTGTTAAGTCACAACGGATTTGTAGGCAAACAATATTGGTTGTTAAATACGGCTTAATTCCATAATATTCATAAAAATCACCTTTCATAAAAATCTCTTTCAATCTAAGCCCTTCACGCATAATGTTTCATATAATTTGATGGCAGTGAATTATGCTAATCTGATGGAAAACCCTCTTCGCAAATGGCCTTAAGATAAGAATGTAAAATTAAATTTTATATTATTTCAGTGTTCTAAAGGTTTACAGAAATGTGACCCTCGACCCTTTGGTGCCGTAAGAGGCGAGACTCATTTGTAAAGTGCCTATTGTATATGCAAATTATAATTTAGCCTTCCTCTGCCATCTAAGCGATAGAATTGTGATAGCGCTGAGATTGGGTGTCAAACATATTTCTACCTAATGAATTAGCAAAATCAAAATTAGTGGTTAGTATAATTATTATAAACACTGATTACAATAACACGTGGTAATAAAACAATTTTATTCCACTTATATGTAACTCGTACTCTAAGGCACATTTGGGACACAGTTACCAGTACTCTAAGGCACATTTGGGACATAATAAATTTAAGTTAAAATCTGGATAATGTTTACTAACTTGGGTTCTTCTGACAAAGGATGTAAGCAAAATTGTTTTAAAGTGACTTATAAAACGCCATGTAACTCACGAATCAAAATATCTCATTTGATTGCGTCATGTAATTTAAATGTGGAAAATCGATTTTCTACAATCGTATATTCTTCGTCGTCACATCTCTTAACATTTGTTTCGATTTATTTCACCTCTATGATTGTCTGAGGAATAGGAAATAAAGACACGCGAACACAGGTCGTTTCGATGTTACAAAAGGGGTGAATGCGAAAGAAAATTTCCTTAGGCTTTCACATCAGTCACACATAGGTGTCGGCAAACAATACGCGAGGCGTATCTGGTAATGAGAACACGTACTGCGTCTGACAAGGAACAAATATCCGGGACCCTGCTTACGGCGGCTGAGAGGTTTTGAACAACGTGTACGGTCGTGCCCTTACCCTTCCGTCCTTATCGATGAAAATAAAGGAAAAAATTATGGACGTTCCATATTTTCGAGGGTCTTATTGCTTTGGGAGCTGGAACTATCTATGATCGCGTTCGTTCGTGACAAATAGTATTTTTTGATGCGAATATATAACTGGGTAGAGGGTGAGATCAATGTTCGATATCAATTTATAGTGTTTACGCGCCAAGGAAAAAACGCCTGTACATTTTTCCAGCAAAGGTTGGTATTTCTATATAAAAAAATATCTTATAATACAATACCGTGTGTATTGTATTATTAGATCATTTTTTATTTGTAAATATGAAAACAATTGTCGTTAGGTAATCGTTTTAGTAATGCACACATAATTATGACTAAATATTCCGTCACTGCTTATGACAATGGACACTGTTCATTCATATGCGCTTTACTACGTAAGTGTTTATTGCATCACACAGCATAGTCGTGATATTGAAAAGTTAACTTTAAATATGTTCATCATATTTTATTAAGACATTATTTGTAAATAAATAAACCCACTCAGAAGTCTGCTCTCTTGTTCACTTTTGTTTTATTATTAACACTTTCAAGAGATTAAGTATCGAGCAGAATTTAGTATAAATGATTTTTCTATTATTTCTTATTTTCGATTATAATTTTTGCTCTAATCTTCTTTGTGTGTGGTCTGTGTTATTGTTAATACACAGTTTTTTTTCTTACATTGAGCGTATTGTATTAATTATAAAAATATTTCCATGCATCCTTGTGAATAGGACGCAAATGTGTTTGTACCAGCAGTAGACTTGTAAAAGCCAGTGAACAGAAGTATTAATGCGACGATTTTATAAGATGAATTGATAAAGTAATAAAATTACGAAAAATAGAATAAAAATGCGTTTAGAACCGTTTTAAGATATTGACAGGTACAATAAAATGTTACATTCAAATAATATTTATAGTATTTATTCCATATGCAATACACAGCATTGAAACCTTGCGATAACAACAATCTTCACGCGTTCCATTCAATTTCTATTTACCTACGCGCTCAGCCAGCTCGACTGTGTGCCGATGTTGTGTGTTATAATTTATGCAGGTTGTTTGCGAAGTATTTTACAACGAAACTCAAGTTTAACCATACGCCGGATTAACGTCTCTCCTGTCGGGCTCATTATCCTTAGTTAATATTGCACGGTTTAAAGTCGTTAGCTGGTAAAGTTTTGATGCTTACACGCGCCCCACGCCCCGGGGTCGGTAACTATCGCTGCCGCCATATGTCATCATTTTCTCGCGTTAAATCTTCTTCCTGACATTATCTGCGCCACAGACAAATCTCTCTTTGTTACGTAACAACTACGAATTTGATATTTATTTCTTTATGTTTAACTTACATTATCTTCTATGAGCAAATTGTAAGCGTGTAATTTTGACGTCGGCAAAAAGTTACCAACAGAATGTTCATTATTTTAGTGTCATTGGTTCCCAAGACCATGTGTACAAATAGAGAAGTTATTAATGCTATATATTGATGATGCGAACAATGCGAAATGTAAGATAAAGTATGTACGATACACTTAGAGCGTTTAATGTGACCCACAATTTAACCCAAAAATAATATGATTAAATTCAAAAGATCTCATAAAAAATCAATTTTGTAGTATTCAATAACAAGCTTTCCGTTAGTCAAAATAATTAAAAGTTTCGTAATTAAAAGCTTTTGTGGCAAATATTTATATATCTTTGTAAAATATAATGTTAAAAGCGTTTATTTAATAACAGCCTCAAGTGAAGGAAGTCTTATTAAATATTGACGGCCATTACCGCCAGGTGGTCCGGCAGTTTTTGAAGCTTATAAATGTATATGTATTAAAAGACTTTGTTTATCTCATTCACGTTAAAGTTTTGTAATTGTTTTTGATAAAACTGCATAGCAAACAACGTTCGCGTTCGCACAACAAACAAGCTCGGCTTCGTTAGCGCACAGGGCTTAGGTAAATCCGCCATCGACGGCTGCGGCAGCGCGCCTCAGCTCAAACACATGAACAGATCGAAGCTAACCATGTTACTGCAAATCAATACGCCCGCCTTAGAGCTAGAGTATGACGAAATAAAAATACACCGACGTGCGATTCCGACCAAAAGTAAGCAATGGTTCGAGTTTTTGTAAAGTGTGTGTTATGCATACATGTGCCTACACTTAAATAAATAAAAAATATCCTTTAACCGAAATAGGGTAACTCAAAATACTTTTTTCAAATATTGACACAAAACAAATAGCTGTACTGTTTGTTTCAACGGACAAATGTAAGAGATGATGGTCTTTGCTATCAAATAAGACATAAGATATGCTATATAAGACTTAATTTTGACTTTCAATTTTCATGAAAGTCAAAATTATTGAAGAGAAAAAGTACCGAATGATGATGATATCCAATGTTACGAGTACAACGGAGTCAACTATATAGTCGAACATAAGCTTAATATTAATTAATACAGAAACGAACTAGATATTTTTGCAATTTTTTTTCAAATGCATCATAGACAAACATAATAGGAATTTGCAAAGACTTCGTTTTACCAAACAATAGGACACCAATAGTCATAAAGAAATAGAAGATTAAAAATTTCTTTGTTCAAACTGTACATAATTATTATTTGAAGTAAATAATAGGTAAACGCCGCTGCTCTTGAGTTCCAGATCCCAGCAGGTCATTCCTTTAAACCGAAACACATTTTTCTTTTGTTGGAATTCAAAAAACTCAGCGGCCATTTGAATGCTAACTGGTATCTTTGTCTTCCCTGACAATTCTAATAAAAAGAAAAAGTCCTTTGAAGTCATATAATTACGTCGAGGATTTGATAAGAACTATCCGGATTCGACAATTAACTTGTCTGGTCTTAGTAGGTTTGAAATAAAAAAAATGCAATAAAACAAAACATATATCCCCGAGTGTATGAAAATAGTTTTAGAACGTTCCATCTGCTTTATAATTTCCGTGAAGGAATTCTCGGTATGTCTCATCTTGACGAGATGTAGGGGCAATTGAATTGAGCGTCGCAGATAAATAAATAAATAAGATCGGCGCCTACTACTCCCTTAATTTATTTACACGAATGCTCATAAATACTGCGCTAAAATAAATTCACGCCTTGTTAACTGCAACCTTTGTACATTTAATGTCCTTACGTCGGAATTTGCATTTTAATGTTCTTTGCCGGACAAGAACTTTACATACCGTAAAAATATCGTAGCTCGCTAAAGAACTGCGAGCAACTTAACGAGTTCCTATTCAGATATAATAGCGACAAGTGTTCCGAATGAAAAATTCATGCACGCTCCATGTAACGTAACTAATTACTCCCTTTTTTTCTCGGCAACAACAGCTCTGATATATTCTGGAGAGGAGCTTAAATCGCAAACTCATTTTTATTTTAAAATGTATTTAAATACTTTCACCTTAAAGAGCGTTAGCGAAAATTAGCACCCAAGTCCTTTGTTTAAATAGCTGTAAAATATTCGTCTTTTCCTTCCTTTGTTTTTAACGTGATAAGTAGTAACGTATTTGACCAAACAACAGTCAATCCACAGACGGACATAACCACGAGATTAATTGAGTCGCACATATAGCTCAATACATATGAGTCCTCTATTCATATCGCATTCATTATCCACAGTTCTTCGAGTGTATTAGATCGTAAACGTGACCCAGTCATAGAGTAAGTTTATCGCAGTACCTATATAATTCAGAAAAAAATACTTGTAATAAACCATTCATAAGCTTTAGTAAAAGCTGTAAAGTAATAAGTACTGTTACATAAGTAATAAATATTTTAACGAGATATTGACGTTTCAGTCTAGACTTTAGATCCCATAGGAGGCACCAAATCAAACTTGTTCAGATAAGATTTACTCCAAAGATTTATTGTTTAGTTAAATTAGCGAAGCGGTATTGACGGCTGTTCGGACGATAACGGATCCTAATTACATTACATCAAATACTAGTTCATGTCGCTCAAAATACAATTGTTAGGACTGATAGGACCATTGATCTTCGTCGTTGTTTTAAGCCTGTATTTAACTTGCCATGCTTCTGAGATTTTTTGCTAGCCTTTACGCTGGATGGATGATTAAAGCAATTTAAATAAAGCGGGAAAAGGGCAGGAAGATGATGAATATTGATAAAGTTTTTAAATTAATTTTTATGCACTGGATTACACGAGACTCTTGATAATTACTCTGTAATTTATTTTTAAAGAAAACATCAACTTTTTGAAGTTGTCGAGTATGACGGCCTTGGCAAACATTCTCGTAAGGGCGCGAATTGAAGAGAAAGTTGTAAAAATTATTTTTTTTTGTTTAATTCAAACATTAATTAAATATCATTACCTACACTTTCACCAACAATACACCACGGTCATTGATTGATGACTCTTAATCTGATTTTAATGAAGCCTTCTTATTGACTTTTCATTATTAAAAACGTTCCTTTGGCTTTCTGAAAACTGGAAGGAAATGAATTAACTTCTTTTCAAATTGAACTTTGAAAGATCGTATTGAGCTAAATTAAATAACCTTTATATTTAATTATACTCCAATAACATGTAAATAGAAACCATGTTGATTTCAATGGCACCTTAACTATCTTACCGTCAGAAAGGTCTCTTCAATTCGATTCAAAATCAGAGAACCTACTCATATTAATTATATTAAGTAACGTAGAGTGTTTCAGTGTTTTATTTAAGTTACAATTATCAATTTTGTGCGGAATGTGAGATCGAAATCTGTTTGTTATTGCACAAATGAAGTTACCAGCTACTGCTTTGTACAAATCGTATTTAAAATGACATTGTTACACTTATATGCGATGACGCTCTCCGTACATGTGATATAGAGAGAAGCGATACTGGTCCCGCGTGTCCCGCGCGGCTGCGACAGTCTCGTACATTGGCTGTTGAACCGCGCACGTCACTTAAATATGAAATGTTTCATCCGTGTGTCACTCGCTTTTTGTAAACGTTAGGACTACGTGTTTTCATATCACTTTGGTATTCATAGAATTGTATTTTTATATAAAACTGGCTGCAAACACCCGCTTCGCTGGTTGCTTGTTTCTTCTTTTTCATTTTTTTGTTAACATATTATCGAAAAATACAATTTCAACTTCCAACCATAGTGACACATGCGAACTATAATGAACCACAATCACAATTGCAGTGTGATGTGAGCATACAAGTGAAATATAGGAACACACATGTCTATTTTTATATATGTATACAATAGATAGAGAGCTCCTTTCGTATTTTGTACCAAACGAGGTTAAGATATCAAAGGATAGAGGAATACTTATCAATGCATAGTTTCATATTAGCGTAATAAAGATATTTTTAAACCAATTTAAAGAACCATGTCAAACATTTGTTCGATAAAAATGCTATAAAATAGAGTACTATTATATATATTATTACTGTTAAGTAAGTAATATCATTTAGTTTGAGTAAAGTTGCAGGGCGGGTGAAACCGCAAGGCACAGCTAGTTCTAAATATGTAATTTAACCTTAAATTTACTTAAGTATACATGTCGTCTAAAATGTAAAACATCACTAACACGGTAATTTATAGAATTCCGTTAATGGTTTACAATTCTAGTAGTAACCTTCCGTCTATTAGCTGACAGTAAATGTCCAAACATATTGTTAAACACGAACAATATGTCAGCTACTGTGTGTACGAAAAACTTGATCCCGCGACTCTGTACATCCGTTGGAGTTGGTTTTTGCGTCATCGCGACCTTGTTGCGTAAGACACGTCGGTTCCTCTTCCTAGATTGTTAGTTTTCGCAACGTCCGCGCGTCGCTTCCGTCGGTCAGCCGAAAAAAACTTTTTTCATTCTTCAAAATGAAACTGGCGGAGCGGCTTAGCAGTATTGCAAATTCCAATTTATACAGCGCTAACCCAGCGCTTTTTTATCTGCTTCTCTTGAATATTAGAATTTTTAGATGAGATAGAACTATATGAAGTGCTCACTGCGCGCGCCGTTTGCCTAATTAATCGAGTGCGATAATTATTCCATGCGAGCTATGCTAGCTATCCGCAGCGTTTGCGAGAAAATAAAATGCAATCAAACGGTTTAATCCAGTTACGGACGCGGTCGACTAAATAGTTTCCATTCGAGTATTATACGTTTGATTACCGCTATAAATATTATAGCAAAAGCCTTTTTTTAATCTAGGTCGGATTTATTGCGGCGCCCGGATGCATATAATATCAAAGAAGAGGCGGACCCGAAAATTTATGTACGTTTTTTTATCTAAGAGGAATTCTGCAACCATAGCGGGCTTTCATTTCGCTGAAAAGCGCAATTTTCCCCATTCAGTATGGCCGCCTAGTGAAATCGTTATCGTCAGAGCTGCGGCGGCGCCCATTTCCTAATGGCGGAATCGCGTGCATCCCAGCTCTTTATTACGTACCTAGACCTACTGTACCGATTACTTATTGCATTTTATTATCTGAATAAAATCATCATCATCAGAAACCTTATAGTTAAAAACCTTTCTACAAACAATAACTAAGCTACTCTAGATGTGTCTCATTCCTCCATTATTGGTAAGCCTTTATTATTGGTAACCTAATAAATCATAACATTATTATGTAAATCACTTAAGCTTTGTGCTTGTAATGTATGCACATCACGTGATGATAACCTAACTCGTATTTATATTTTATCATATCGATGATCCTTCATGTAACTTTCAACGCGCGTCTAGTCCCTCCGTGTATCTCTCTATCTTCTAAAATTTCATACAAGCGCCATAAATTATTTTCCAGACACGCAGGTGTTTCCCATGAGGTTAGAATATTCGAACAGAGTAAAATATACCATTTGCCATGTAATTTAGTGTATTAGCGACCATGTTGTGTGCTTTGGGTTAGAAGTACTTTATATGTTTGTAACAAACGTTGATGTACTACCTATTATTAGACTCCAACTGATAAAATATATAATCGCAAAAAACAAACATGGACAAAGAAGATACATAACAGGCCTTGTCCGATGTTAAACACTTTATAAACATTTTTTCGTCTTGGGCCCCCGAACTCGAACTAGGGCTCTCAGATAATAAAAAAAAACAATTAATTCTGTTTGGTTAATACAATCGAGCATATTGATAGGATGAATGAATAGAGAGTAACGAAATAAATTTATGTTGCAAAAATAAATGGCAGCGTTGGCAGGGGACGTCCAAGGAGAACTTATATCGATCAGATTAGTAACATACTAAAGAAGGGCGATATAATGAGTACCCGTAACCCGTAACTTAACGCTTGTATGCGTAGATGTGTGGATGTATAAGAAGCGAGAGAGGTGTGCCAGGATCATGCCACAGAGAAATCCATGATCTCTGCCTACCCTGAGCAAAGTGTGCATATTTATTTATTATTCAGAATTCTGATAGCTTGCCGTTTACACATTTCTGAAGTGTTATTCACTAGAAGTTATCGTTGGTTTAATATTATTATTTTTTGCGATACATCTGCAAGCTGTTGATGGCTATAAGATATTTTCGCATTTCCGTGAACGGCATACGCGATCATACTTTATTACTTATCCGAGTTTTCTATCGCGTCATCGTCTGCGATTGCCGTCGTTATTAATTCAACGTGAATTGAAAATTTCCTAAAAGGAAATAACTGCTCGCTGAATATCGAATGCAAAGGTATAGCGTTTTCTAATCGCAGTTTAAATGGGAACGATTTCTTGGAAAATATTTCTAACGTTCGGATATAATGCGAATTTTGATGTGTTATTGGACGGATTTTTGTGATCGGACAGTCAGCTAGGTTTCGGGTCGAAGGCATAACATAGTCAGTCTTAGTGAAATGTAAAGAATCATGTTTTATTTTGACGAAATAATATTATTCGTAATATTATTTTATAAATTTTCCTGTCTTTCTGTTGCTTCTGTTGTTTATGTAGGTAATCCATATGTGTATTAAAATAAAACCTTATGTCGTCTGTTTATAGTTTTATTCATAGCTGTTATCGTTAGTAATTATTATAAAAATTGTGGTCAAAATAACCCCAATATTTAACAACTGTTACTGTTTCCATTAATGAGTGCAGGAATGGAGAAATACAATTAACATGATAACAATTCTTAGAACATTCTGCTACTTTTGCTTTTTTATGGAACTAAATTACTTTACTTAGAGGTCATTGCGAATTATTAATGTGAGTTTTGAATCTCAATTAAATCATTATTGAGTTGCAATTATAAAGGTCAACAAAGCAGTTTTTTATAGAAAATAAAGACTAAAATGTATTAAAGAAGATTTATGATACAAATGCAATTTATAGCATAATCGCGTCAGTATTCGTCATAACCAGAATTAAGGTATACATATTGAGCAGTTTCTTCTTACAAATGTTTAGTCACTTCAAATTAAATTAAATTATTTATAAACGCGATCCTTAGAGCGTGTTACGGCAATCATGCTGACGGAAAAGTAAGTTGTTTTATGTCAAAGTGGTATTTATATCTCATTTTCAATAGTTGTGGATAGCTTACTACGCGTTTATCATAAAAGTAAATCTACTTTAAAACTCTGGCTGCGTTAGTCCCCCTGTATGACGATATAGATCACCAATCCCTGCCACATGAAACGTTCAGATTATTTTTCTGTCCGACCCCTCCCCCCGTCTAATCCTCTAAGTTTTTCCTATTTTTGTCTACTCTGTTTTGGTCAAATTCACAAACTTGTGTATAAAATAAAGAAAGAAAAACTGTAATATCCTCCACGGTAAAGGTAATGCACTAATAATACTTTTCCTGGTTAAATATGAGAGGTTAACCAGATTTCAGTCAAAGTTTAGAAGTACAGTTATATAAGCTTAGTTAGAGGGGTCTAAGCGATCATGGAAGTTAAGCAATGTATCGCACGGTTTGCTTTGGGATGGATGGCCGTTAAAGTGACATTTATCTAGAGCGTGTCCGTGCTTCCGAAGCCATGATTAACTCGGCAAAGTGTATCTAACTATAAGTTAACTTTAAAGTTGCGCATCAATATTCTTAATTAGCGTTCTTTTTAATACTTAAATTGTAGTTGAGGTATTATACATCACTTAATATTTAATAAAACTACTCTAACTATATTTTTAATGAATAAACTAGTGTTAAGGTAGGAATATAATCAAAAATTGTACGCCTTAATTTAGTATTTGTCTGATCACTTTTCTCTTGTACGTCATTATCAGTGGTCGAAGATATTGACGCGGGCAATATCTATCCTACTCAAACCGCTTCGTTCGAACCCAACGTATACCTACAATTAAATATTTAAGCCCTCACGTTACAAACAAAATATAATTTAACTTTTGGCAGAAATGGCCTACTTCTACCTTGGCGAAGATATCCGTGGTACTGACTTAATAGGTCCTAACCGATATGTAGATTTACATCGTGTAATATGACCCAGTGTAAACCTCAGACACCCCAACAGATTTTTATTAATTTAGTCTAAGTAATTTATTCTATAATCCGTTAATTATTGCAAAAGAAGTTCGCATGTTTAGTTCTCTATTCTAGTCGATTGGTAACTCTACATTCGTTGTTTGTAAGTACCTGTCAACTTGACAAACCTATAACAGTTATTGATATTTTTGAATATGAAACTTGTAGACAGATCGCGAAAAAAAGGAAAATTAAAAAAATTATTACCTGCATTAAACCTTCATCCTTGCTTTAAGGTTTTCAGTGGGTTGAGTTACACTGTTTATATTCTAAGATTTATCCAATGTAGTGGAATTTCTTTAGGTAAATATCTATTACGAGAGCACAAGGCATGCATTTATATAAATAAAATAAAATTCTTCTGCCGCGACTCACGGCGTATATGTAAGCACTGTCAGACGTTGCTTCTTTTCAAACCTACTCTAGACTTAATCCTATTATACTTAAAAGCAAAGAATTCATTCACTAAAAGGAATTTCTCTGTTTTTAGAGTTCGTCGATTTCGAACTATTCTCGAAATGTTATAGATTATACTTTTTCGTCTTAAAATGTTCATTTAAGGCCGTAGTAATTGGCTTACTTAATCATAATTTCCCACTTTTCATTTACATACATTTGTAGAATTAAATATGTCTCTAACCAGACATGTTGTTGTCAGAACGGACCAGAAGCATTAGGGAAATGTATTATGTTAACATTGGCTACTGGTAATGATAACGGTTGACATTTAGAAAGAAAAATGTTTGGGTGAACATTATATTTTGGGTTTGGCAATTTGAGAACTTTGATTGAAAAAAGTACAAGGAAGAGGTAGTACATAAGTTCTCCTGGCACGTCCCCTGACAACACTGCCATGATTTTTTTATCTATTAGATTAGTATCATACTAAAGAAAGGCTATATAATGAGTACCTGGAACCGACGACTGCATGTGCTCGTAGATAGATGGATGTAGAAGAAGCGAGAGATGTGTGCCAGAGTCGGGCCAAATCCTCTAGGTTACGGGCGTGAACGCATATATAAGAAGTAGATACAGTTGTAATGTAACAAGCATTACAGTTATTAGTAAAACTGTGTAAACGTAGCAACATAAAGTTTGTGTTTTACATGTATAAATTACACTAGTGACAATATTGTTGCTGCTTAAGTTTGTTAACACATGTGTTAACTTTTAAAAGCATTAACACCTTAAGTTTCATCAAGTAACATTCGGTCTAGTTTTCGCACTTGACCTTATAAAGTTAACTAGTATCTTTTAATTTTTAGTGTCGCAATAAGAACTCTTCGTGCAACATGCAAATATGAATTATGTTTATGTTCTTGATAATGGAATTATTAACTGGTAATGGTCCTCTTATAGAAGATGAAAACTTTCTATTAATTTCTAAGTTAAGTATATCGATTAAGTCAGTTAGACTTGGCAAAACAATATTCAGCAAGATGTTTTATCTAGATCAAGGTATTTTGTGGGATTGAAGTTACATAAAAATTCTGGTAGCAATGCGCGGCTTTGTATTGCTCAGACTCAGGCCAACCGTTTTAGAATAATTAGGGACTAAATATTAAATATACATGTGTACAGTTTGAGTCGACTATGTTTGTTTTATACTACAAATGTAAATAAACTGACTAGTCTAATTTGTATCATGGCGAATACATTAAAAGAAAATAGAACTCGCTTGTACATATTTATATCACTCAAATTACAAGCGCGTTAGTGTGCGTCTGTCACAAAACTTTGTAACTAATCTAATTAATAAGTAATCTTATTTTAGATCTTTAACTAAAATAATTATCATACGTTTTATTACGAGCCAACTTTTTATTTCAAAAATGGTACATCTAAGCTATTGAAAAGTAAAACCCTTCCACTTAGTGTTAGAGAGTGAATGAAATCTCAAATGCAATGTCAAAAGAATAATATGAAGTAAAACCGACGGAAGCAGGGCGGGCTTCATCCTCCATTATCCAAATTTATTAAGTGAACGTGCTAGGTTAATGGAATCGCCCGGCAGCCTTCTGGTTTTGCGACGACGTGTCAAGACTTCTGAGTGTTAGAAAGTTTAGATTAAAGCCATTAGCGGACTAGAAATTGATTGTGGTTCTATCTTAAAACTCCTTTCGCATAAAGCAGTTTGCAATTTGAGAAAAAATATTTGAGTTTTAATATAACTAGATACTTTCATTGACTCGAGGAAGTCGAAGGATAGACTAAATTTCATCATACCATATATTTTACTGTTTATTATAAAATACCATATACATATTATGTATGTGTATGCATCTGTTATATGTACTGGTAGCCATGGCAATAGTACATAACGCAATTTCGCCTGCAAGTATTTGTTACACACAGCGATATGTACATTTTTTATTTCCTGTTCAGTGATGTTATGTCAAATTGAAACAGTAACTATCTAATCGCACTCGCAAGGCAAAGGGCAAAACATTAAAATGATAACTTTTAGTAAAAAAAATTATTGATTTTAGTAGCGCAGTGAACGAAAGATGAAAACTAAAAAAACTCTATCACAGTAGATAGCCGGTGCGTAGTAATATTGTATTTTTGTAATAGTGTGGTAAAATTTAAAAACACAATAAATTTCGACCGAACGTCGTTTGTGGTTTTATCAAAGTTAACTGGACCGTCGCATCGTAAACGGTGGTAAACCCAATTTTGTGACCGTAGTCTGATATCTCACAGTGCTTCATCACATTTGAATTTAAACTAATTACTATTATTTTATTTATTTTGATTTGAGAATAGACTAATTGACTATCGATTACATATCAATGTAGCACTTACAAGCGACTCGAAATCACTTTGTGAGCTTTATACGTAGCGTTGTTTGGACGTCTTGGCCCTACATTGTCCTCTTACTGGCGAGTTCCGAGACAAGTTTGAGCTTCAAGACCGTGCATAATAGCACCAATACAACTTTAAATGAAAATAGTTGGCCCATGAAACGATCTGGTCACTTTACCACCACGCTGTCACATACTGTGACCGTTTTTAACACATTTATATGTAACATCTTCATATTACAATTGAAAAGAGAGTCAAGGAAAATATTATTGAATCAAAAACAAACAGGATCGTTACTTTTTTTAGCCCATTAATGGCTTGTTTATGTTACGCTTGACCGATTATAGTTTCACCATTATAACAGGCATCTGATATGCCTTAAATTGACTTAAGTCTACTTAATTGTCTCTATTGATCAGTCCATTGGGATCGTTAAAATTTGTACATGGACGTTTATTTTAAAGTGTGGGACGTGCGTAGTAAATTTGTAAATAGCAAGGCACACACTATTTATAACAACATAAAAAATTAACCTACTTTTGCAACGTGTTCACAATTCCCTGGATCTGTATGTACAATGTCTCATTAGAATAGAAGCTTTTTCCCGTTCATATACCCCGTTGTAGTTTACATGCGTAAAAAAAGTACTGAAATCGGTAGAAAGATACTAGTCATATTGTAATTTATGTGCAGATAACTATAGGTTTTTTATGTGAACTTTTAATTACTTTTGTTACATCTGTACAAAGGGTCTTTTAATGCGATCCGAATCAGAAAAGGTTTCAGTTTCATTGGTCTCACGTCACGACCTATTTAGTTTCAACGCTTTTTGTAATCTCATCTAGCATATTTTAGCATTAATAATAAGTTAGGTTTATTAGGTTGATCTTGATGGTTAATATAAATTAATATCTTAAAAAATATGTTTATCAGAGAAAAAAGTTCTTGCGTGTAAAATAATGCAACAAATCGCTGATTCACTAACTACAAAATTTGCGGAAAATTTATGATATGCCTAGTTCTATTATAAACTTACAAAGTTCACAATCGGTCAGTTCATAATACATACCTGTCATACAATCATACAACTTCAACTTCAAAAGCAGCCATGTATGATAGCTGCTTGTTCAACATTGTGTTTTATTGCATTGTCTTTTAACTCCATTATGCGAGGGCTACGTTCCGTGAAATAATGACACGAAAAGACAAACTGTAAGCATTTATGAATGCAGTTTGTGTTTGCACTGCTAATGCTTACACAAGGATGGCCAAACATTGACGTCGAACTGTATTATTCACGTTGCAAGATATAAATGTGTAGTTTTTACTAAAGAACACTAATTAAAGAGATGCACAACAATTCTAGCCCCGTTTATGTGCAAAATGTATAGAAAAGAAGCAAATGGTTGTCTTTGAAAACCACAGTTTTTTTTTTAATACATGCCCCGGTAAGGAGCCCTGCCGACCTGCTGCTTTTAATTTTGAGGCAACCTTGGTTTCTGTTATATATATTCATGCAGATTACATTTGTTAAACAAGTAGCTTTTTTTTATTTATTTATTTTTTATATGTGTTGGTTCGGCAGAACTTCTTAATTTTTTTCTGCCATCTGTGACTCATTTGCTTATTGGGTAGTGGCACAACATCAAGTGACCTGCTTGCTCGTTTGCTACCATCTCCCATAAAAAGAGGCTCGTCTGGCAATACTCAATGCTGTACTAGTCCCCACTTTAATGTATGGAAGTGAGAGTTGGGTTTCGCAGGAAAAGCATGTTAGTAGAGTTAATGCTGTTGAGATACTACCCTTAAGAAGTATGTTAGGCGTGCGTTGAATAACAGGATTAAAAATAGCCGTATAAGTGTCGCTTAAAAGTGGATGTTGTGACTAGAATTGAGAAAGGTATGCTTCGGTGGCATGTTGAAAGGATGAATGAAGGGAGATTAACGAAACAAATTTATGTCGCAAAAGTGAGTGGCAGCGTTGGTAGGGGGGACATCCAAAGAGAACTTGTATCGATCAGATTAGTAACATACTAAAGAAGGGCGATATAAGGAGTACTCGTAACCGACAAGCTTGCATGCGATATATGGATGTAGAAGAAGCGAGAAAGATTATGGATTTCCATTTGGCGCGTCCTTGCACGGAAATCCATAATCTCTGCCTACCCCTGTGGATTACGGGCGTGAGCATATATTTATTTATTTACCGCCTAATATCTTATGCGACTAGACTAGAGTTGTAGGCAGGCTGTATAGTTAACAATCAATTGATTTGGGAAGAAAGCTGTAAGTTATTTAAAAAGTTAATTAAGAGAAAATTACATTGAAACGCGCTATTTAATCCCTCACAATTTTTTCCTAATTCTTTTCTGAAATTATTGCGATACTGTTTCAGAGCTGACTTCAGTACGAATAATATAGAATTACCTAGATACATAGATTTTTATACTTTTTATATTTAAAGAGTATTTGCCTAAATTATCTTCGCAAATCCACCTTTGTGGAAAATTCTTGTAATAACATTTTTATACCGTTCTTTTAGCGTCCATGGGCGTGATTAGGTTCATTAGGTCCTAATATAAATTTTTAACTTTTTACAGCGACGAGAAATTCAGCACATTGAATTACATTTCGGACGTCTTCTGTAATACGCGCTGTCCACTCCGGTTGTATTTTTTTACACATTAAAATCTTCATTACATAGTTGTCATATAATTGTCATCATGCCTCATAGCATTGTCATCTCCATGTGCACGATAAAACGAAACAGTAAAATTCCAAACTAAGACTACATATTATGCAATTTCTATTGCAGTCACACCTGGCTGACGGATACATGCAAGGATCACACGTGTCACTGCAATTTGTAAACTTAGAAAATTGAATTTTTATATCAGAAAATTGACCGAAAATATTTTTTTTGATTTTGCTTTCATGAAACTAAAAGAATCATTACTATTTTGCATTTAATAATATTTAATAATTAGCAATTAATAA